>PVHY01001212.1:145285-170145 GCA_004024945.1 Uropsilus gracilis
CTTATTATTTCCAAAGTGTTTTCAGTCTTTTTTTTTTTTTTGATGCCAGAACTTCCCTAAGAACTACTTCCCTGAGTAGTATTTATATTCATGTAAATAATATAGGGTCTTTCTTACAGATGTATCTGTCAAATGGAATTTCTATTGATTACCTTCTATATTTGGGTAGAGTTAGAAATACCCCATGGAATTTTCAGAGGTGTTTTACATTCTTAAAAATGTGCTTTTTTCTATGTAAGATTATTTTCAGTGAAGTGACTTTGAAGGAAATTCTAGATGATCTCATTGTATTAGAATTGTGTTACATTGACAGCAACTAAAATTCAGTGGTGATAGCTGGGGATGGCAATAATTTTCATTGTTCACCAATTTTAATTATCATGTCTTTTGGAAAACAAATGTTATTGAATGTATTTTTTCACTCAGGAGTTAATTTATTAAGTACTGGCTGTCTGCCATCTTCATTTGATAATTCCATGTGACATAAAATTAGTACCTTATTTATGTAAACAGATATGTTCTGGCATAAAAAATACTATAAGAACAATAGATTTAAAAATACAATAAAACAACAGAATACCTAAAGTATGAATTTAGAAAAAAATGGACTAAAGGAGAAAGTATCAATTCCCTAAAATACAACCCTGTAATTGTAGTCACTGTAAACATTCTTAGTAATGTTTGATGGTATAACCATAACATTAGTTATAATTGCATATATAAGATGTACACAGATACATGTATTGTGTTTTCTCAATATATAATTTTATTTAGTAAATTTTAATCAGTAAATAATTTTAATTAAAAAAGAACATGTTGCACATCATTCTTAACACTTGTTAAAGATGATCAAGAAATATTTCCAATACTTACAAGGTAAAGAGAATCATGTCATGAATTCCTTATCTAGCTACCATATTCTTTTTTTTTTTTTTACCTGTTTTCACTTATAATAGATATAAGCACTTTTTTTTTTTAGCATTGTTTTTTTTTTACCCAGGTTTTTTTTTTTTTTTTTTTTTTTTTTTTTTTTTTTTTTTTTTTTTTTTTTTTTTTTTTTTTTTTTTTTTTTTTTTTTTTTTTTTTTTTTTTTTTTTTTTTTTTTTTTTTTTTTTTAGGATATTATATAATTTGAAGATACGGTATTTTCAACAATCCTCAATCATTGGACGTTTAGGTTATTTGCAGAGTTTTTGTTGTTAATATAGCTTTTTATATTTTTGCTGCTTGATCCTTGTTTTTCATACAGGATTATTTTTGAGCTAAATTTGTCTAAGTCCAGTTGCAGGGCCAGAGGTTGTATATGATTAAGGGTTTAAGCTGTATTACCAAGTTCCCCTTTATTTTATATTTGATTAAATAGCAGGTTTGAAATGCACTGTTTTTTATTAATTCTTGCCAAACTGGGAATTGTCATTATTTATGTAAAAATTCTACCATTTTGATTAAGAACAATATCATTAATGTTTTAAGTTTGTATCTCCTTGCTCACTACTGAGAAATAAACGTTTGGAAATAGATTAATAGCATTTCTTGAAGGAGTACACAATGACTTTCATTATGTTTGAGTAGGTTTATTAATCTGAACTCACAGTGTCTAACCCTACCTTCTTCTGACATTTTTAGTTATGTCATGAATTTAGAACCCATTGGGTAATTTTTTTTTTTTTAATAATATGTGCTCAATTGTATTCTGTCCTCTTTTCTGTCTCCTATCTTCTTGTTCTCCAATTCCTGTGCTTGCAAAGAAGTCCTCAGTTGATTCATCTCGACCAATTCTTCTACAAGTTGCAGAGTCGGCCTATAGGTTTGGTCTGGGTTCAGTTGCTGGAGGTTAGTAATGAATAAGTGAAATATTTATTTTTCCTATCCCTCTTAATTTTTCCTCTTGTTTCTCATCTTGAAATGTTAAAAGTCAATGATATGTCTAGTCTTTCCCAATCTGTACTTAGGGTGTGGGACTGGAGCATAAAACACATTTTCCCCATACCTGTGCATGATCAGGGTCATGGGAGTGACCCTGTGCTCTTGTCTATCTGTAGATAGGCTTTCTACTGTCAGGTTAATAATGAGGATAAGCTCTAGCAATGTACTTTTTAAATATCTGTGACATCCTGTTTTCAGGAGACACATGAGTGAAAATCCACAGCTGTTTATTAATGGTATCAAAAGTTAGTAAAGATTTAAAATGTGTACATGCAGACTTTTATCAATCTTCCCTTTGACTTTAAATCATCTTTTTTTCCCTCTGGCTTACTTTAATCCTCTCAAATATTAATGTTATTTGATTTTAGCTGTTGGAGCCACTGCCGTGTATCCTATTGATCTTGTAAAAACTCGAATGCAGAACCAAAGATCAACTGGCTCTTTTGTGGGAGAACTAATGTATAAAAACAGCTTTGACTGTTTTAAGAAAGTGCTACGCTATGAAGGCTTCTTTGGACTGTATAGAGGTTAGTGCCTTGTGCTAAATTCATGTAAGGTGAAATAATAATCAAAGGTTTGGTTTTCCATCTGAATGCCTGAAATGTATTAAAGAGACTGCGTTAAAATGGAAATACAGCAGATTCTCAATTATCCATGCTAATGGGAGTAGGCTGCAGGCATCTAGGGCATGGCTAATCAAAACAGCTCATAATCTGAAAGCCATTTATATTGCTCTGTAGTATGTTTTATTTCTTAAAATAATTATTTTTATAAACATCTTCAGTGAATTTTTAAAAGGCTCATATTGTTTGTGTTCCTGAAATAACTCCACTCACCAGCTAATAGGGAAAGACATCCTGGGGACAGGGTCGAGTCTACTTAGGATTAATGATTCTTTTTGAATATGCTGCAAAAAAAAAAAGTCCATCAAATGGGTAACCAGGAAATCAGTGGAACCCTCCATTATGCCTTGTTTCTGAGTTAAATTTGCCCTTTCTCGTCCTCTGGGTCTGTACCTAATGCAGTTGATTCCCACATGAATCTAACCAAGGAATTCTCTGTGTCCAACATCTCCCATCATCTTCTGAGGTTCATCAAGCAACATAACAGTAGCAAAGACTGTGTCATCACTAATAGAAAGGATCCTGCAGACCCTGACTGCTTTGCTAGTAGCATTGTACTGAAGAACCATAACCTAACTTTCCAACCTTTCTCTTTGTGATTCCAGTCTACAAAGAAAAGAGAAATATGTGTATTTGCAGTAGCTAAAATACAGTACCACTGGCAGTTCATGCCGGGCCACTTTCCCATTTGGCAACTGCAAAGAAAGCAAGGTCCTCTCTCCTCTCCCCACTGATATTTATTCTAGAACAAGAAAATAATGATTGGTTCTGCTGTTACAAACCTTGAAGCTGGTAGCCATATTAACTGTGCCCCTAGGCCTCTTCTGCCATCTGCTGACTTCAGTCTTCATCTTAAGGATCCAAGTTTTGTTGTCGTTTTGTTTTGTTTTGTTTTCTTTCTTTTTTTTTTTTTTTTTAATATCCCTCTTGAAATCTCTTACCTTAGAATCTGGGAGGTTTCAAGCTCCAGAGAGTTCCATTTTGCATGTTCTATTGTATAGGTAGATAACCCCATCAAAGGCCTTTTGATCTTTTCTCTGCCCTCTTTCCCTTACCCCCTGCCTCCTCTTACAATTGGGAAGGTCTTTGACCCTAGGTGATTGATGATGACCCTTACAGGGTCACTGCCTTCCATTTGAAATACTTTTCCCTCCTGGTGACAACAAACCTCACAATTGAAATGTTTCCCAAGTAGTACAAGGTTAATGTCACTCTTCCTGCTTTGTGGTGATTCAAGCAGAAGTGACCACCTTATCTGTTCATGAAGAACTGTTTTCTGCAGGGAGAGTACTGAACCTCAGTTGGACAAGCAGAGTGTTAGCGGTACTCTTCAAACTGCCCTTATAGGTTCTTCTCAATGTTAGATGGAGTGTCTATAGTGCCTTTGGAATTGTAAGAAATACTTACTGCCCCTGTTATGTCTTCTTTTCTATGCCTGTATTCACCTGCTTTGCTTTTAATGCTGAATCCCTTCTCTTTCCTCTCAGACCTCAATATGTCATTTTGACCCATGGGTGGAAAGCTTAAAATATACTTGAGTACTGAGTGCTGAATTAATACAAGCTATCCCAATAGCCTCTTAGTGTTTCAAGAAACATTTGTAAGGTGGCAGTGACAGGTTTTATTCCCCCAGAAAAGGAGTGAGATAGGCCCAGACCCTCACTCTGAATACCAAAGAGGCAGCTTCTCGTATTTCTTCTGGTCATCTATCTATCTTTGAGTGCCTGATGGAAAGGTTCCTCTGTCAGAGGTTGATAAATAATGATCTAGGAATCACTTTCTCCTTTTCATTTCTCCAGATTTCTTTTCTTTTACAGTGAATGATTTGAAAAAAAAAAAGATTTACTATAAAATGTTGTTTTATAAAACTTCATTTAGTTCTGTTCTTTAGTTTGGGTCTTGAGAGCAAAGAGATGATTAACTGTTCCATTTTTAAAAAATGATTTACAGTTTTGTCTCATAGATGATTTATTCCTCTTCTGGGTTAGTGGGGCCCAGTTCCCTGAAGTATGTCTAGGAGTCAGTATTCTCACTCTTGTATACAAAGTTAAGATTTAAAATACCTTGTATGTGTTTCTACATTTCTCATTACATGTAGTCTAGTTTCAAAATTTTATTCCAGGAGAAGACTGGTAATGTCAATTTTGAGAATTCAGAATTCTGCTTCACCTGGCAACGTCTGAGTCAGAGTACAACCCTAATTTATAAACATGTTTTGAAATATTGAGCATACCTTTTTCCTGTTGAATTTTGCTTAACATGTAATTTTTCTGCATCAAGAGATACATAATTGCTAATATTTCCTGAACAGTATAATTTGGAAAGGTTACAGAAAGGTTAGATAGCAGGTCTCTCCCCCTTTTTTAAATTACTCTTATCTTTGTTTTGGAGAAAAACTGACCCTGAAAGAAGATGTTTGCAGAAGGTGCCCTTGTTGTAAAGTTACTCAGGTTCTCTCTCTTTTTCCTTCTTATAACAAGATACACATCTCTATTAGGAAACTGGTTTTGTATTTAGAAGTAGTTTCTTGTGGAACTGCTTGAAAGAAAGTCCTTTGAAAAGCACTTTTTCAGCACTCTCTCTTTCCTTTCTCTGGCAATTGCCTGGCTCCATGCACAGGCCTGGAAATGGTCCAGCAGGGATCAGGGAGCATGTTGAGTCACTGGTGTCCCATAGGGCAGGAGAGACCTGACACAGCTGTGGGATGGGTGGCAATTGTCTTCTTAGCAGCAAGTGCCTTGCCTCAGGGAGCCACCAGTAATCTTAATTTTGTGAGTTGGCTGCTTCTCACTCTCCATGTCTCTGAGTAGCTTACAGTTTCTTTGTCTCTGAGAGTCTCCTATTTTTGGAGAATAAAGTTTAGCTGTCAACAAAGATTGTCCTGGACATCCTATCAGACAGGCTCTGCGAATATTCTCTAGGTCACAGACAACTTTTTTTTTTTTAACAAGAAAATGAAAAATCTTGTTTTTTCTGAAATAATCGTAAATCAGACCCCAAACTAAATCTATTTTATTAAGAGAAATAACACCCAAGATAATCCAAATCTCCCTGAAATCACTTGTGAAAGCCTTCCTTTATCTTATCCAGCCTGCAGATTGATTTACTACACTCATCATTGATTTAGTGCTTAAAATCCTTAATGAATTACCTGACTGCTGGTTCAGATAGAATGAACTGGATGACCAAATGAATCGGTTATTGGTCTGCTGTGGACTTGGCATATAAAGAGGAATAATTGATTGGGCAGTCATCCGTAATTAAAAGCTCTTAATGTTCTGGGAATAACGAATATCTACATCTAAATTTTACTATATTCTCCTCCCTCAGATGCTTCAGGTAATGAGGCGATCAGCCTTAGAAACTGGAAAATCTTTTCAGGGGAGAAGAGAAATTTCAAGAGAAATTAGGATACATCGGAAAACATTTCTTAGGAGAGGGTTTTTGTTTGTGTTCCTGTTGGTGGGAGAAACCCTAAGAAAACTCTCAAAAAGTGAAATTAGATCATTTCATGAATTAAACTTAATATGGAACACTACTTAGTCTTTGAGATAATTAGCAAAAAGAATGTTTTTTAAATCGGCTCATTGATCCAGACTTGCAAAGTTTTAAATGTGTTTATTCCAAGGTGTCTGTGTGGTGCGGAAAGAGCCCTTTTCCATCCTGGAATGTTCTCAAGGTGACATCTAGAGGATATAGTGGTGATATCTCAGGAAGCTATTGATACCTTTGCATTCTAGAAAGAAGTTTTTTGTCAGGCAGCTAGGTTAAGCTAGGTTTCTTCTTACAGTTGTTATTCTGTTGAAGGGAGTGTTCCATTTATAAGGACCCTTGATCAGATTGCTACTTTCATAATCCTCCTGTGGGTGAGAACAAAGGTAAATATTCACACATCAAAATAAAATTATTGAAGTTCTTGCAGCTCTGTTTAGCATTACTTATGTACACATAGGTCCTGGGACAAACCACAGTTATCTATGAACTGCACTGAGTCATTGATGTACATCAAGTCTAGCAGAGCTTTTATTTTAAGCTCTGTATTGGTCTGATTCTTACTTGCTCAACCAATTACTGCACAATTTCTTTAAGGCCTTAAGGTGCAACTTTTGATCAAAAGGCAAATTTTGATCAAAATCTCTATCAAAAAAAGATTTAGTAACAGGTAACTAAGCAGAAATGAGTTCCTGAGCAGATGGTCAACTGTTCAGAACTCTTCAGTGAATGAAGGACTTGATAATCAACTAAGGCAGCAACTCAAAAGAAGGTGTGTATGGGTGTTGGAGTGTTGTCAAATCTTTGAAGTTGATATTAGAAACTGAAGGTGAGGCTGGGATCCTTCTTCCTGATGACCTGTACCTCTGGAGAACCCCCAGAGGCACTAATTATTTTCTAGATCGTAATCTGCTTTATCATTTAGTCTCCCAAAGACAAGGGATATGGGCCATAACTGAGACTCTAAATGGTTTTTGCTATTTTGAATAAAATGTTTGGTTCAGGTAAACAAGCATTTAGATACAAATTTCTGCTTTTGCCTCCCACCCCTCACCCCCCCCACCTCCATTTCCCCCTTCTCTGTATAGTTTCCTTGGGGTTAGAGAATTGGACTTTGAGGCTTTGAAAGGGGATTGTATAGTTGGGAGGGTAGAGAACCCTCAGGCCTGGAGCAATTTGAGTCAAAAGTGGACAGACGTGGGAGGAGGAGCTGGGAAGAAAAAATGCTTGAGCAAGTGAAGAGAGAAGGCCATAGAAATAGGAGCAGGAATAAAAGCTGTGAGGCAGGGCATGCAGAGTGCTGATAGCTCCAGAATGAAGGTTAATCTGATGTTGAAAGCACCGAGAGCCCTCTGCAAAGAGCAGGGCAAGTGTAGTGACCTCAGGGATGAGGTCAAGAGGGTAAGAATGTAAAGTCAGAGCCAGAGTGGGTGCCTCCTGGTTGAAACTAAATAGCACAAAAAAGTGCTGGCTGTGACTCTCCTACAGAAGGATCTTGTGCCTTTACCCCTTCCCAAACTCTCCTGCTTATCTCTACCTTCGATACCGTTTGCCCAGTTTCATGTACTGCAAGTTAGGGGTCATCTGACCGGAGACAGAAATGCTATCTTGTTTATCAAGTTTCTTCTTGTTGCTGCCCCTCACTACCTGTGTGCCTGCTCATCTTGTTCAGCATAGTTTTCTGGGAGTCCTGCTGCAGGTCTTATCCACAGACCGACAACCTGCTTCCAACCTGCTACTTCCCCCGAGCCTCTTTCCTGCTCTATTCCTGGACTCACTTGTTCTCTAGCTTGGTTCCCTTGAATTTGGCACTGAGCACCTTAAAATGCCTAACACTCAGGACATGGAAAGAGACAGTGGGGGGAGGGGGGGGTGGTGGCACAGCTTGCTTCCTTGATGCCACCTTTTGTGTGAAAGCACCCATCAGTGCAGAACCGGAGACCAGGGAGTAGTCTCAAAGCAGTCTGGACTGAAGGAATTCTTTTCTAGAGCAGAGACAGAAATTGGAGTGCTAAGTCCTCTATACAGAACAAGGGAAGCGGAACAGGAAGGGTGCAGAGACACGTTTGAGAGAAGAGCAGACCTGGATGCTACTCCCATGCCACTGCGTAGTCACTGCGTGGTCAAGTCATTTTGAAACAGGGTATAAAGAAGACTTTCTGACTTTACTTAACTGGTTTACACCAATCTGCCTGCTTCTCTCTCCAAAGCAGGCTACACACTCCTCGTTAGCATTTTCACTGATCACCTTTACCATTGATAGGCAAACATCAGCTACCAGCTGCTCTCTTCTTTCTTTCCCTCTTTCAGACCTAAAAAGAAAAACTTTAAAACACAATTTAAACTTTCCACTCATGGGTTCTTACCACCATCCCCAGCCTTCTCAACCAAAATACCAAGCCAAGACTATCAGTGCAGACTAATTTATTTCTAACAAAGTGATTTCTAATTATCCTAATAATTACAAAAGAAACATGTAAGACTCAGAACACTTCAACATTGTCCAAAACCTTTCTCAGTATTGTCCAAAGTCTTTTCCCAGATTGCTCCAAATATCCTCAGTCTCTCAGTCCTGATCATCTCACCAATGTCCAGACAGAGTCCATCTCCAGATGCTTGAAGACATGTTCCTTAGGCTGCTCCCTTGACTTCCACGCTGTCTTCTCCTTGTCACCTTCAGGTAGCAGGAACTCCATGGTGTCGAACCAGCAAAGTTCACTTTCTTCTCAGGCCTAACTTTTGCACGGCCTCTTTCAGACACAAATCAAACTCAGCAAAGCAAACTACAACATGGAGTTCAAATCTGCAAACTCCTTAACTGCTTTCAGCACACATGCTGCCAGCCTAGGCCAGCCGAGGGTTGCAGGCCCTCGGTGGCCACCTGGCCAAGCTCACATGGCTCACATCTTTACAAGATGGCCGATTCCCATCTCCTCTCCATATTGGAATCCCAGTCCAATTGAATCCTGAATCCAATCCTTCTCTTTGTTTGCACACCCTTTATATACTCTGATTTCCCGCCTTCCAGGAAATCTGTTTCACCTTGACTATTTCACTTCTTTCTTCCCCCTGCATCCCCCTGAAGGGAAATTCCAGCTAAGGTCATTCTCCCATTTTAACATTACCTGTCCTTGAAATCTGCAATCTTAAACAGGAGACAATTGGGGGGGGGCATACCCTATCAATTTCTTGGCTCAAGGTGCTTAGTCTCTCTGGAGTTTAGTTTCCATTGAAGGGGAGAAGGATAGTGATGATAATAGTGATACTGAGCTTCATAAACACAAACCCACCAAAAAAACCACTTATATATTATTTATTATGTGTGGTATTTTTCTGAGACTTATGAAACTCATTTCCTCTTCAGAACTGCCCTGTGAAGATGGAACCATATTTATCTCTGTTTCACAGACGTGTAAGCTAAGACCCAAGGAGATTGGGCCACAGTCATGCAGCCAATAAAAAGTGGACTCAGAATTTGCTTCCAGCAGCTTTACTCTAGACACCATACTCTTAATCACCTGAACCTTCTGCTGCTCAGGAAACATCACATTGTAGAAAGTTAGTTATCATTAGAGGTTAAAGATGTTTAAGTCTTTAAAACATTTGAGCTTTCAAATATAGTTGAAGGTATGTTTTGTCTGTACCACTTATCTCTATCCAAGGTTAGCAGGGCCACTAGACATCATCAGAGCAGACATACCCTTGCTGCTTGGGAACTGTTCCAAACTGGGCACAGTGTCCCAGGCATGATCATACTCCTCACTGAGGCTGAACTCTGTGCCCCCGTATAGGCCGAATTCCCGCTTGTAACCAAGAAGGGAATCAAGTCTATGTTTTAAACAGGTAGTAAGTAGTCACATGGTTTTGGAATGCATAGTGAAGCTTGTAAACAGCATCTTTGTATGTGTTTACTCATGATTGCCATGATAAACCAATGAGCCAAAATGATCATCCATGTTTTATCACTCTCAGACCTAGAGAAGATCTAGAGTTCAAAGAGGAGTGACACTAAGCTCACTCAGCTTGAAAGAGATACAGACCTAGGATTCCACAAGTCTGTGCTCTAAGCTGTTGTTTTTTCTGCCATGCCACTGGAAAGAAATGGCTTTCATTATTCATGAGTCCCTTCCAGTTCTGAGAGCTTAGAATTTTATTTCTAAAATGTTCGTAAGTACAGAGTTGCCACATAACTCCTCAAGGGAACCTTACATCAAGGGTACTCTATGAAGCTTAAGTTGATTTAAGTTGGAGGTTCCTGATACGAGCTTAGTTCCTCTCTCCCAGTTCTCACTGAATTGCACAAGGAACTGGAATCGGGGGATAGTGTGATTTATATCTCAATTCCATGAAATTTGAAGACAAAATACAACATTAATATTGTACCTTGTAAATCTTTTCTCGCATTAGCAGCCTCTGGTAAAGTTTGCCAAGGAAGCATTGCCATATGTGCTGATGGAACTGAACTAAAAAGAGAAGATTAGAAAACTAACCACAGTAATAAATTTCATTTGAGGCTGTTGGAAAACAGACTGCTGTTTTGACAAGTTAAAAACAACACACACATCCATTCTCTGTTTTTAATGGTTAAAATGAATTTCCAGAATCCAACAGAAACATCTTATGTTAGAAACCTAATTTTTCTGCTGAGTTATCCAGATGTCAAGCATATACGTACTTGAAACTTCAACACGATCACTCTGAAGGGCCTGAACAAGCCAGACTGTTTTAAACATTACTGACCCACATACCTGTTTCCTCCTCCCTCTGAGATCAAGGTACCAGGACATTAATCAGAACTTCCATCTGTGCAACTTTTCAATGTCCAGCAGATCACAATCTTACGGGGTGTTTCCCCAGGACAGTGGTGTCAAGGCCATATCTGTAGTGGCTTTCAGATTGTCAGACAAGCTACCTTTGTTTCCCTAGTTTGCCCAGGTAATCCCCACAAGAGTTGTACTTTCTGGTCCAGTCTTAAGAATGGATTTGTACTTGGGTTTTATTCTGAGTTGAAGTTATTTATTTAAATTATATTCAGTGAAATACTCAGGACTTTTGGTTATGTTACTTTAAATATTCCCTCTGTCTCCAGTCTCTGCCTTTGCCATCTGGCCTCCACCTGTCTCGAACCCTGCACTGCCACAGAATTTGGCCCGAGTTCCTTAATGTGGCCTCCGAGCAACAGTGAATGTGCCAGGTAGTGCCCATGGCCCAGACTGCCTGGTCTGAATCCTGCCTCTGCACCTAACAGCTGAGAGAACTTAGGCTGACTCCTCAAGTCTGCCTGAGTTTCTTTGCTTATGGGTAGGGGTAAAAAACATACACACTGATTTATTGTTGACTTCCTGTTGTATGGATTAAATATGTTAATTTATGTAAAATAATAGAATAGTACCTGGCATGTAGTAATTGCCCCCAAATGTTAGCTGTTGTCATTATCCTTGCTATTATTCATTACAGGGTTGTGATCTTACCTCAGTCCTAAATATGCCATGATCTTGAGGTTTTGGTACTTTGCACACTCTTCCCTCTGCCTGGCTCACCTTGCCTTCATGTCCCATGTCTTTTCTCTCTAGCGAACCTCTGCTCACCCTCAAAGACTCAGGTCAAATATTGCTTCTTCCAGTGCTTCTCATCCACCTGCAAACAGAATAACTAGTTCTCATGATACTTTGCTTACCATTGTTTGGTAGATGATTTGTCACCTTTCTGACATGCACAGACAACTACAGTTCCCTTTTTTCTTAAAACAGAATTTCTCCAGGGATTCACTTATTTATTCCAGTTGCTTTCAGTACCAGCACACAGAAGACACTTGGTAAATGTTTGCTTAACAAATAAATATTTGTTTCCCTATAGTTAGCCTTAAGTACAGGGTTTTATTTTTTCTTTTCTTTTTTTCCTGTTCACAGTGCATTACTAAATTTACACCGAGAAAGACGAATCTCAATAGCTTAAAAGGCAGACTGCAGTGATTGTATCTAACACTGTAGTCATTTGGCTCTGTGAGTTGTTTTTTATTAGTTATTTAAAAAGACTGTCCCCTGGTAGTTACAGAGACAAGAGATCATCATTTAAATCACAGTGCTATCATCCTGTCCATGGTTTTGGTCTACAATTTACTGATGAGAAAAATAACATCTAGCAAGTAAATATTTAACCAAACATGTTGGTACTTGACCTGAATGCAGAGAGTAAAATGAAAATGGTAAATATTAAGATACAGTTTAGATATCTTATCCCAGAATTTTACTAGTAGGAATTATTATCATACTTTAATAACATAATAATAAAGCCTTCTGATATTTTAGGTATCATTATCTCAAATGGATAGAAAGATTAATAAATATCATTTAGGAGGAGAGAGTGGCTATTTTGAGTAAGAGCATTTGCTTGGCCGAGAGGTTCCATTTTCCCATTTTCTTCCATGTGCTGCTGTTTCCACTTAGTTAGCTAGTGAGGACACTGGGAGACTTTTGGTAAGAGTTTTCATGAGAAAATAAGGAAGGGCAGGGGCCCCTGGAGCCTCACCTCCATGTGATAGAAACCAGGTTGGCTCTCCATCCTGGAAACAGTCTATGTACTCCATGTTCTCCACTTTCCCAACCCACTTCTTTTTCTTTCGCACAATATTAGCACATAAATGGCTTCAACTAACAATTCACTCCTCACATGGCATCTTCTCAATTTTTTCCTCTGTGCTGACAATCTCCACTACCTCTAAGGACTACCATGTTCCTGAGCAAGGGATTATAAGTGACTGGCTCTATTTTTGGTGCTAGGCCTAGGGCCCCTGTCGGGTTGAACAACTCTCCAATCGATTGTGACCCCAGGATGCAGCAGGCTCAGTATATATGACAGCTAGAGAAGGCCTTGCAAGCTTCAGTGCTTGTAGGATCCAGGCAGGCTGTAGAAGTGAACTGAAAAGGCAGGTTGTGAGAAGTAGGTACATATTTATTAACCACACAGAGTTAAGTATTATCTAAATGCATCAACTCTTGAATAAGAGGACTTAGGTTTGAATCTCATTTTCATCATTTATCAATTGGATTATTTATAACAAATTAACTCAATTTCTTTATTAGTCTATGCTTCCTCTCCACAAGATGGTTGTAGGGATAAAACGAGAGTAAGTGCTTTCATGGTTCCTGATGTGTGATCAACAGTTTATTAGCTTGTTTTGTAAAGAAATATTTTTAAAAGATAATTTTTAAAGAAACATTTTTAGGGATATATTTGTATCAGATCTTTATAATCATGTAGTTTCACAATGGAATGAGATTTCTATTTTTCCTAACATTTGAAGCTTCCTTGATCTCTTCAGTTTTCCCCTTTTTCATGGAACCATGGGCACAGAGAGACATTTCATGGAGCTTATCAGCACGGAAAATGATGAGTGGCATGGGTCCATGTATGTGTTGCCATGTCAGTGCAGGGCTTGTGGGCACCCTGGGGAACAGATGGGTGTGGAGTGTAAAGGGTGAGCAGCACATCCTGGGCTGTCAGAATGATCGGGTCATCTGTTTCTTTTTACAATAAACTCAAGTTGTGTTTGAAGCTTTGTGCTACTAAGTAAAACACATCCTCAGGCTGGAGATACACAGCCCTCTCCTATCAGCTGAATGACTTTTGGCTTCGGTATGGGCAGTGGTGGTCTCTCAGAAGAGGCTGCAAGTGGACTTTCCAATATATATGAACTAGAAAATTGTACTAAGTGACGATGGGTAACACCACGAAACCCCTTTCAATGCGAGTGGTATGACTTGGGGAAGGACATACCCTGATCCTTGGGGCTAGCATTAGGTGTATTTCCAAGGAAAGTCTTTTGTCTTTAATTTTATTTTCTTGAAAAGAACAAATGAAAATGATAGCATTTCTTAGTTCAGATGTATAAATCCATTTCTAATATAACTGTCTTTCTTAAAAGTCATGCTTTGGTGTCCAGAATATCCTGTCTTATTTTCTACACAGTAGCTGGGGTGGTCTTTTAAAAATATGAGTTAGGACATCACTCTCTTTCTGACTGAAAGTCTCTGATTTTCATCTAACATAGTCTAAAACTCATGCTGGCCTGCTGTGTGGCTCTAGCATCTCCATCCCCCTCCCGTGCTTGCTTTATTTTTCAATATGCCAGACTTGTTCCTAACCTGTATTTTTATCCAACTGTTCGTTTAGAAAGGCCTCTCCCCTCTTTGTACCCAGGGCCATTCAGAGCAAGAGTTTTGTTTATGTGGTGCTTCTCAGAGAATCAGAGCTGCTGAATGAATTAATTAATCCATTAATTAATTAATGAAACATGGGCATTTGGGGGTAGGGAATTAGAAGTGTGTTAGAGAAAAATACATATTCACCAAAATCCATTTAGTTTTGAGGAAAAGAGCAAACTTGAGGAAAAGAGCAAACTTCTGGAATAATGAGAATTCCTGTATCACTAGTACTGTTGATTCACCAAAAGTGCAAATGACCCAGAATGTGGAAGGGAATTTACTTGGGCCTGATGTAGCTGTTCAACATTAGTGCTTACACATTTCATTCCAAGTATTCTCATTAAAGGTAATAGCAGAAAATTGCAGCAAAGATTGCTCCAGTTTTCAGATGGTGACCCTCTCTTTGGAGGTGCTGATTTTTGTTTAGTTAATGCTAATTTATTTAACATACTTCTGCTTTTTGTTGTTTTTTTAGGTCTGTTGCCACAGTTATTGGGTGTAGCCCCAGAAAAGGCCATAAAACTTACAGTAAGTATTTTGAGTTGATGCTACTTATTAAGGGGGTTTGCACTTACTTGAGAATCTAGCAGATGTTTTTATATGAAGTATATCAGGCCTGTGTTTCTCAGACATGCTGGCTCATTTGAACATAGGACACTCAGCACACCACTTTTCATTTCTCTCCATTTAACACCAAACATCCAAAAATATGATAAAATATTTGACGAAAGCTTTTGATGCTTACCGCCACCACCATCATCAGTGTTTCATGGTGGCAACAGCAGCCCCTAAATTTCTTTCATCTCATTTTATGAGTATGAAATTCTACTGTTGAATCTCAAGCAAAGTATGCCCCAGAATTTATCAACAAGTCCATGGGGTTTTAAGTATTGACCTGTGCTCACACAATTCACAAATGCAAAAAGTAGAATCAAAATCGGACTGTCAAGCAGGTATTTGTTCAGTTACACAAGTCATTTATGGGATTTATGCTTATGGGATTTATTTTCTAAGTATTATCAGGCCACGTGCTGAGTGACCTGGATTCTAATTTAAGCTCATCCCCCATTCGATTGCTCTTTCAGCCCCTGGTCTCATCTGAGAGGTGGCTGGTGGTCAGTCAGTGTTGATAAAATGGATGATGCTGTACTTATACCACCAGGGTCATGCAGCCCCAGACAGTTCCAGTCTGGTCTTAGATTGGTCTCTGTAGCCTTGCTGCCTGAAATGTCTTCTTTGATCTCCTTGCTCTATGACCTTGGGACAGCTAATCCTCTCTGGCTTACATCTTTCAGAAACATACGATTGATTTTTAAAATGCTTGTAGTATGTACCATTTTGAGAATATTGCCATTAATTACTACTTCAATGAGAATCCTTGAGAAATTTTTTAGATACTAAATTTGTACTAAACTGAAAAATCTCCAATTTGTCTCAGTGATAAAACAAATTTCAGATGAAATCTTACTGGAAAAGATTTTTAATCAAATCTTATAAAGCAGTTTTTAAACTAGAAACATTACTTATATGTTATAAACAATAGAGATTACTTTTATCTCTATTCCATATCTCTCATGTAATTGTAATTGCAAAACATATTTGAATTTTGACCTTTATAAGCCACCTGTTTTAATTTTTCTCCTGGAAATGTTGGGAATATATGCATAGACCTTTTAAAAACTACACATACTTTTAAGAACCACTTCTCAAACTCTTAAAATCTGATAATTTATTCCATTTACTGCTCTAATATACTGAGAGAAATAAATAAGTTTCATATATACTAACATGTGTTTAATGACTTCCTTTATATTTTTCATCAGCCTCTGTAAATGTTTTTCTTCAAGGTAAATGATTTTGTGAGGGATAAGTGCACCCGCAAAGATGGTTCTCTTCCACTTTCAGCAGAAATTCTGGCTGGAGGCTGCGTAAGTAACATCCGCACATCTCCCTGTTGAAGAGACTTGTTTCACATACAGATCATGACCACATAAACAACTGTGGACTAAGGCTTCTGTTTAACCACAGATCCCGTGCAAGGGCAGAGTCTACTAGGGCAACTCGGCTATCCTAGACAGGCGAACCATCCCTGAGGTGGAAGGGTAAATGTTCCTGATCTAATTGCCTGTTACCATGCCTGTTCAATTCGTCATTGCTTGCAATTGGTGATGTGATGGAAGTCACTTGCAGCAGAAGTGTTTGGCCTTTGAAAAATCTTTGCTAACCTTTTCTAAAGTTAATTTTTGTACATCCTTACCTCATGGCACCCTCTGCTGGGTCAGGCCCTAAAAATGTGTAGTTTGATGTAAGCAACATAGCTCTCTGCTTTGCTTTACAACTGCCAGCAGCTCTTCAAGCTTCCCAGTGTTCTGAGAAAAGGACTTTGGGGAATAACTGGCTGAGTGTGCTTTGCATCAAAAGTGCTTGGAATGATTATGTCTTTATATGGATGGACATCCTGCATCTTGTTCTTAAGCTCAGCAAAGCATTATGTCTTGTTTTATCTCTTGTACAGGTTTGTTCATGTGAATGTAAATACTTTAAGTAAATTAAACATTTATACAAAGACTGGTGCTATTTAAAGATAAGGTTAGTTAAATAAAAGGGCTTTGATCATAAGGACAATATAATATTCATGTATTTTTCATCTAAACCTGTATTTCTTATAATTAAGATGAGTATACCTTTTAAAAATTCACTTGTTTTGTGTAGGAAATGATACTCATAAGATATTTTTTCTTGAAAATCGTTGAGTTTAGAAGTTGGGCAAACACTCAAGAATACTAAACACTTGTTTGGAAAGAGTTTATTATGCTGTCTAACTCTGAATAACAGCAGTTTCTTGAATTCAGCCAGAAGTAGGCAGACCCAGCTCCTGATATCTCTTAGGAGATGGGAGGAATTGGGCCCTTGCCTGACTCCCTTTTCTGTTTGATCACTGACCTGTCAGAGGTGGCCAAGTAGAGACCCCTTATTTCGTAACTTTAGGAGCATTCAGGGTGGAAAAAGGTTACCTTTAAAGTCCTGAGTGAAAAGGACACCCAATAATAATTAAAAAGAATATTAGGAGCAAAAACTACTCTTCCTAGCAAATACTCTTTATTTGGAGCAACTATAATTTGCATTTGAGTGACTAGAATTTCTCTTAAATTGTCACATCCAGGGGTTATATCCAGACTGGTGAGGAGGTCTAAGATAATTGGTCATTTCAGTAGGTCAGGCAGATTTCTACTTTTTTAAAGTTAGGTTTCAGACTTGGTTTAAAAAAAAAAAGATTATATATCTCTGTAAGTATTTGAAGTATAAAATTAATTATGCGATACTACTCAAGATTTTGGCGATAATCTTGAGATTTATTTTCTTTTTAATGAAAGCATTTTGCCTGCACATGATTCTGGGTGCCAAGAAGATGGGTCGTGGCGTGCATTGTCTGCTGTAGGTGGTCTTGTTTTCTCACATGTGGTCGCCCATTTCAAACACAAAGCACAGATTGGCATCAGAAGTGGTGCCTAGTTATTGGAAAGAGATGTAGTTCCTTTTCAAACCTGATCTAAATACAGGCTTAAAATTGGAGCCACTTGGCTTTACAGCTACTTAAAATAGCTGTGAAATGAGGTTTGCCATCCTTCATCTCAACGGTGGGTAGATAGTGGTCCTCGGTGTTTCAAGTCCCCTGTTTCATTCCCCCCGCCCCTTCTGTTTTTTCAGTCATTGCTGTCAGAGGTAAGAGCTTATTTTTCAGGTAAGCAATTCTTAAGCAGCAAACAATCCAGGCCTCTTTGTGTCTCTGAGGAGAGGGTTGAATGATTTTTTTCAATATATGCTTTTAAATAGCAGCAACATTTTGGCTTGTAAACACTGGTGAAGTTTTCTTCAACATTGGATGTAGTCGCACACCTAGAAAAGTCACAGTGAGTGCCACAGCCTTGCCCATCCAGTTGCAAATACAAAGGGTTTTGAAAGGTTGTGTCACATGAGTGTTGCATGTCTCAGCTCAGCCAAGCATTGCCAGGCGTTGACTTTTAAGTCCCTGGGGAGCTCACCTTATTCGTTATCGCTGAGAATTAGTACACATGGCTGACTTTTGCAATTGTAGCCAAAGCTGCTCATTTCTTTGAAGAAGACTTTTTGTGTTTTTTACAAAAACAGGGCGAATATGTGGTGAAATCTTTGTCTCATTACCTTTGCAGCTCCTAGCTAACAGTTATTATATATTATTACATAAAAACAGTACAAGTGATAGTAAACTTGGAGAGAAAAATCATTTGCACTGAAATAGTAATACTAAAAATCTCTTAATTTATCATTGATACATAAGATCTGCAACTGAATAAATTAAAAAAATATTTTGTTTCTTTGTATGTGTAAAGGGTGATTTGACTTTTTAAACTCATTTTTGGCACTGAAATTGACTTTAGAGAACTGTTAAAATGTTGAGTTCAGTTTTCTGAGCATTTTATTGCTTCATACAACAGTAGTCATGTATTCAGCACATCTAAGACCAAACGAGATTGTGAGACTGGAGCTTACAAATTCTGAGTCTGAAAAGTTCTTTATGGTCTGTATTTTCTCTCTAAGTTGCTTTTCTGCTTCCTAAATAGCTGTAGGAATTTTGAAAGAGACCTGAACTCTCAGGCATTCCTGCACTAATTGTGTAGTTTCTTCCCTTCCTTCCCCTTCTTGGCTCAGGAGTTCAGTGCCCATCAAGGGCCGTAGTTTGCGGGTCTCAGTGACAAGAGAGCCTCTCAGTAAGTGAGGATGCCATTAGCCCTTTACCCATTATCAGTTAGCTTTCCAGTGACTATAAAGGATGACATATTTTCTATGACTACATTATTGTTATTGTTGTATTGATGCTACTTTAAGTGAAAATAACATATGTGGTACCTTAGGGCTGTGTAGCCCTTATTCAGCAAAATAGTGCATTGACTGTTAAATGCATCTGGTAGAATCGTGGGTTGAAATTGCTGGAGACTGGGATCTTTAGTTTTTGATACTTTGATCTTACAAAGCTTGTCAGATAGGAAATACAAGTAGCGCATTTTTGGTTTCAAAGCAAATATAAATATGATAATTTATTTAGCATGCAAATCTATATTGAAATGAAAAGCGATGCAGTTTTTTGGTTCAAAACAGTCATAAAAGTATAACTCTATCTTACAATGCACATATTTAATGAAATTTATTTTTTACCAACAAAAATAGAATTTCATAATGATTTGTGGAAAGACAGTGACTACACTTTTGAACAATAACTCTTTGATAATGGGGTCTCAGTATTTTGCACTCACAAATACACATACATTTATTTTTTTCTTTTTCTTTATTCATATATAAATTTCACAACTTTGTAATCTCAAGGGTTTGCCTCCCTCTCCTTTCCCCCCCTTTCCCTCCTGTTCATAGTTGTGCGCTTCATTTTGGTGCTTAGCTTGTTCACATACATTTAATTGTGTGTAAATATATCTAATGTATATGGGAGTTTATATTTATTTTAAGTGGGAAAAATAATTGATATGCTCAATCACTGATTCTAAAAGGAGTTGGTGAGAATATCACCATTGGGAAAATCATGGAATCAAAAGCAATCTTTAATAGCTCTTCCCTGCTAGTGAGTATAATCCTTTATTATTATGGTGATTTCTATAAGTGCGATATTTTTCTGCCTGTTTCTTCACCTGTGTATCAGTTACCTTTTAATTATAGGTAACTTCTTCTATGTCATATTAATTGTAGCTAATATTACTCTGAAGAATAAAAAGATAAAAGAGATACTATCTGCCCATCAATCAGCTTACGATGTCAAACATAAATCTTGAGTACACATCCTTGCTTTCCCTCCCTTGTTTCATAAGAGATAACCCTATCCTGAAATTGGTAATTGTTTTCACCCCCTTTTAATTGCATCTGAGTGTGTCCTTAGCAATAGCAGTGTTTTCCTCATTCTCAACCAATACAATAGGAACCATCCATATGTTTTCCAGATTGATGCCTTTGCTTTTTCCTATTAGTGAGACATATATGCTTTGTTTGTCAGAAAAGAGGAGTAAATGTTAGTACTATTTTCATATGTTGTAGTGTGACATAAGTGAGCATGCCTGGATATGTGTTGTCAGATTTTATATAGATATAATTGAAATGGTGTATTTAACCAATATTATGGTAACTGAGTTTTTTACCCTAAGCTAAAATAATTTTTTTCATTTTATAATTTAAACGCATGACCCAAACAGAATAAATCTAAAACTGTGACCCTCCTCACTGCTAACACACGTGGTTTCTGTCTGCCAGGCTTCATCTCTTGTCTCATCTGACCCCATGGTAAGGGTTTAGTGTTTCTCCTTTAGGAGGAGGGGGTGTTACTATTACCAATTATTGTGCAGTAAGTCATTCTAAAATATAGTGGCTTCAAAGAGAAGTCTCTTGTTATAGCTCATTGTTCTCTGGGTTGACTGAGCTCAGTCAGGCATTTCTTCATATGGTTCCAGGCAGAGAGCAGCTAGAATTGGCATCATCTGGAAGTTCAATTGCAGTGGATAGCCAAGATACTTCCCTGGGGTGACTGAAACTGATGCTCACTCTTGCCTGGGAGCTTTCTGGACTGTTTTCCATAGCACCTAGTGTGGCTTCTCTGTCATTTGGACCTATCAGACTTCAGCAAATTGATTCTAAGAGGGTCTTCCCAAAAGCAGATATTTGAAAGAGTGGTGAACAGAAGCTGTGAGATTTTTTTATGACCTAACCTTGAATGTCACTCCTGCATTCTATTGGCTAAGCTGAATCACATGGGCCAGCCCAAATTACAGGAAAGAAATTAGACTATCAATGAGAATAATAGCAAAAAGTCTTTGCACCAGCACAGCATTGCTGAATGATGGGAACATGATATTGGTCTTTTACATTATGAAGATTTCATAGCTGACCCATGTTTTCTCTAAGGATGTGTTGCTAGTTCTAGAACCCATTTCTGCTCTAGGTTACTCTTGGTTACAGGGAGTAGACACTCACTGAAGTAGCAGAAACAAGGTGAAGGTTTACTTTGAGAGGGTATACATGAAATAAAATTAAAGGATCTTAAGAATTGAAGCAGCTCTGAGAATTGTTTAATATCTCCAATTTCCCCAGTTGATCTTCATGGTCTCTTTCACATTGACTTTATATATTTCTTCAGATTATAAAAGAAGTAAATTTTTTAAGGGCAATTTTAGGTTCACAAGGCAAAGACAAAGATACAGAGATTTCACATAATCCCCTACCCCTACATACATAGAAATTCCCGTTATAATTATCTCCTACTGGAGAGAGACATTTGTTACAATGATGGCCAGGCATGGTGGCGCATGCCTGTAAACGGCAGCCTACAAAGCTACGGCTGGGGCTAGGAATTGCCGTTTGTCCCGCCAGGGGCACATAGTGAGACCCAGTTCCAAAAAATATATATAACTAGGCGTGGTGGCATGTGCCTTTAATCCCAGCTACCTGGGAAGCTGAGGCTGGGGATTGCTTGAGTCTGTAGTACCCCGGGCAACGTGAGCCTGCAGTTCCACAGGCAAAAATAGCAAGACTTAGTCTCCAAAAAAACCAAAAACCAATGATGAACCTACACTAACCTGTCATAATCACTCAAAGTCCATATTTGACTAAGAGCTTGTTTATGATGGTGTGCATCCTACAGGGGACAAATGTACATATATATCCATATATCCATATATCCAATGTAAGGCAAAGTATTTTAACCGCCCTCAAATTCTTTTGTACTTATCCCATTGAACCTCCCCACCACCACTGCTCCACAAACCCCTAAGCAACCTTTCATTTCTTTACTATCTCCATAATATTTCCTTTTCCAAAAGTCCCATACTTGAAATCACACAGTATTATGACACCTTTCCAGATTGGCTTCTTTCACTTGATAATATCCGTCTAAGATTACTCTGTGGAATTTTGTGACTTGCCTTTCATTTCTTTTTGGTATTGATTAATACTCTATTGTCTGGATGAATCAGTTTTTCACCTACTGAAGGATATATTGGTTACTTCAAAGCACTGGCAATTATGAGCAAAACTACTGTTGTGCAGGTCTGTTTGTGTATATCTAAGTCTTTAGTTCCTTTAGATAAAAAAGAAGGAATGCAATTGTTGGATCATATGGTAACAGTGTATTTAGTTTTCTAAAAAACCTTCAAAGTGCCTTCTAAAGTAACTGTGCCTCTCGCATTCTCCCAGCAGAGTTCCTGTTGCTCCACATTCTTTTTAGCTTTTGGTGTTCTTGGTATTCTTCAGTCTTTCATTTCACCTCTTCATTTCTTCTCTTCTGGTTTTGACTTCCTCAAGAATCCTCTTCATATTTTTGCTATCTTGCTTTTTCTTCTCTGCAGTGTATGACCTTTCAATCTTTCATCTAATTTGATCAAGTTGCTCAGTTTTCTTTTTTCATTTCATTATTAAGACAGGAAATTTGATTGACAAGTATCATCTTTGTGTGACAACCATAAACAGCCTTCAGACCCGAGCTCATTCCAAGAGGAATAGCTTTGCTTATGAGGGTTTGTTTCAGCCATTTATAAGTATGTTCAAATCCTTGTACCATTTTGGATTTAGCTTAAATTGCATAAACATCCCCTGACTAAGTCATGTATATATTTTTTTGTCATAAGATATACCCAAAGTCATATTCTTATGATTGAGCTGGAAATTCCTTGGGATTTAAGACTCACTCATCTCAAACCTTGGAGAAAATTTCCTCATGTAGTCAACACATACACCCTGGCAATCAGAACTAGGTGAAGTGAATACAATCCCAGTTTTGTGACCCTACCAGAATGTCTGTGAAGATGTACCTTGCAGTATGTTTTTTAAGGCAGAACTTTTATTTCTGTCTAAAGTGTCTGTGCACATTTCCTACCTATACAGAATGATGTGAGGCATAGTCATTCGGTTGAATTTCTATTAGGTTGCTCCTCAAGTAGCCAGGATTTATTATGTGTTATAAGGACACTGTGAAAATTAGGTTATTGTGTTTTTATTTTTATTTTTTAATTAGTATTTATTTAATTTCTTACAACATCAATCATCAATTATTGAATTGCCTTCCCCTCACCCTGGCACCTCCTCTGTTTATTCTGAGTCCTCTCTGTTTGATGTTTGTTGATCTAGGTTAAGTCCATTGGTCTCTTCCTTTTCTGTGGCAGTGTCCTTTTGTTGGGTGTGGGACTGTGTTTCCAGATACAGTAAATGTGCTGGTAGGTTTTCATTCTTAACTTTGCGTTGGGCAGTCTGTCTGTGCTCATTTGAAGTCACTTATAGTCCATTCTCTATGTTGTTTTGCTGTTTCTTCAATTTGTAGTTTAGTCCTCTGCCTTGGGTGGGGGGAGGAGGCTCATCCCCAGCTGTTGTCAGGAAGGAAGTTATTCATTATGGAGAGGCATCTTTTGAAGTCCTTTGTAGGTCATTTTCTCTCACTTGATTTGCCCTTTGCTGTGAAGCTGATGCCTCAGCTCCGTGGGCTTCCTCCCCTAGAGATGGGGAGGGTTACCCTACACTCTTAAATGGCGTATCAGTCTGGTTTTATGCCCCATCCGTTCCTGGTGAGGTCATAGGATAGATTCTGTGATAAGTAATCACAATGGTCATTTTTCTGTCCATTATACCTTGGCTTTCTCGATGTTCCTTCTCTTGCATCCTGCTCAGATATGTGAGCAGGCTCTTTACTCCATCCCTTACCCATTCTGTGTCGGTGTTTACATTCTTTGTTTCTCCTTATTCCTCCAGGGATCTAAGAGGAGAGGAGTGAGAGTAAACAGGAGGGGCTTCTAGTGACCACCCACCCTACCCCACCCCACCACTGCTGGAATGCTGCCAGGGTCCAAGCATGCAGGCATGGCCATGTGCTCACCCACCTTGGTCTTACCAAGGCGCATCCCTGTGGTCCTCCAGCCCCCAGAACTAGGGTGAGAACCAACTGCTTCCGCACGGTTACGACCAGCCACCATGGCTGGCCGTGGGGTGCAGGAGCCCAGAGGACACCCCCCACATACACACAACCCCCCCAAGCCAACTATTGTATGTTTAATCCCTATAGCTTTATAATTCATTTATAGTCTAATAAAAACCTAATGGTTACATTATTTTCAGATTTTATTATTTGAGATATGCCTTGGGTAATTTTTTTCTGCCTAACCCTCAAAATGTAAGACCGTATTGTAAGTTTTAAGATTTTCTTTTTGGAGAAACCTAACCAACTGGGAGAAAATTTTTGCCCTGCAGACAAGCGACAAGGGTCTGATAACAAAGATCCACAAAGAGCTCCAACAGTTCAACAAAAACAAAGCAAAAAACCCAATCAAAAAATGGGGAGAAGAACTAAAAAGACACTTCACCAAAGAGGAGATACAGATGGCTAATAGACATATGAAAAAATGCAAATTAAAACCACACTGAGATACCATCTTATACCTGTAAGAATGGCCCACATAAATAAAACAGACAACAAATGTTGGCGCGGATGTGGAGAAAAAGGAACTCTCTTACACTGCTGGTGGGAGTGCAAACTGGTCCAGCCACTATGGAAGACTGTGTGGAGGACCCTCAAACAATTGAATGTGGACTTACCATT
>PVHY01001213.1:0-158444 GCA_004024945.1 Uropsilus gracilis
GGGAGGGAGGGAGGGAGGGAGGGAGGGAGCAATAGAGAAGGAAAAATGTGTCAAAGTATGAACCAACTTTTGGAAGACCTTGAAAGCATCAGGTGTTTAATTACTGAATTGAAACCATTAGTTGTATCTCACTGTGCATTAATTCAAAGTAGACTTATCAATAAACTTAGAAGTTTCTTGCCTGTGAATTCCTTTCCAGGTGATCTCAATATCTAGTCTATTCCACAAATATTTATCAGTAGTTTCATTTTAACGTGTCATACTTCCCTTTGACACAGCAGTTAAGGAAAGTTTATCATGGCAACCCAAGATTAAAATGGAGCAATTGCCTGGCTACTTATCTACAGAACTCAGAGTACTGCTGTAAGCCATGTTCAGCTGGAACTTTAGAATGATGGGCATGATACTCCAAGACAGTCTGACACAAGCATGAGTAAAATAAATCATCTGATGTTCAGGAACATTCCCTTCTCCCCTCAAAATGACTCATTTATTGGTATTCTACCTGCTGTTTCCAAGCTCACATTAATGATTCTTTGATTAGTCTCAAAAACAGATGCTTGTAATTAAATTACACTAGTCCTCTAATGCCTGAAAGAACTACACAGAAATTTCTTAGCTTAAATTAATAATTTAGGAAGATTTTTCTGTAAAATTGTGATAGCTGCTATACTATTTTCACTTCTGATAGGTTTCTACCATCTTCTAAACTGTCATTCATTTAGAACTTGTTTGAGTTTCTCTAACACCAGCAGATTTATTATTCAATCTCAACCACAGATTCTGTTGTGGAAAATTAGTAGAGCGTAACCTTACTCCTTGTCCAAATTTCTAATTGGTTTTGGTTTATGCCTTAATCTTCATTAGAAGGTCTCCAAAATAATGTAACTTACGTTGGTGAAACAGCATGTAATGAATAGCAAAAAAAAAAATGTTTTATGACTTAGACTACAGAAATGTTTAACATAGACAAAAGCTTCTTTATGTTGTACCTATGATAGTTGCTTGAGAGACATGATAGGTATTATTTTCATTCATGTTTTCATCTCTGCCTTATTTACAGCTAAAATTGCTACTTACATTTTTATTCACTTAATCATGAAGTTAAAATAAGCTGAATATATACAATTTTCTTTCATATGTACTACTTTGTCCCACTAAATAATTTATTTATGGAGCAAGATGCTGAATATTATGAAGTCAGGTTTCATCTCCTGTCTGCCCTAAATTCAAAATTGGAAGTACTTGCTAAAAAACAACTACATTGCTATCTAAAGATTCCCTCTCCTGTAATTACTGGAGTGTTCATTGAAGACTCTCACTTGCTATGTAATTTCTAAAAAAACACTTCCTAGGAAAGGTACAAGAAACTGTATGTACAACAGCTCATGTGGAATTATACAGTCAGTCTGACTTTGCCACTTTGTAGCTGAAGAGTTTTAAAAATGTTTGTTTGGATTTGAATTTGAAGTAAAACAAATGGCATTCTGATTGTGTTATCCTTATTCCTTAAAGTAAAGACATTGAATCATTTCTAATTATAGTCTGCTCAAAAACTATTAGAATGAAATTGGGATGTAAGGACCAGCTTATGATAAAATATTAATGGCAAATAATGCATTTTATATTGGTGTACTCAAGGTAGTGTCATCTTTACTAGTGATTTACTTCATAATCTTTCATTTCTATTATCCAAATGAAAATCAGTAGTCTAGAACAGTCACAGCTCTTATATTTAGATACTATCAAAGAACCACAGTATTACTTTTAACCAAAACACATGATTTAAGATGGTTTGGTGATATTATCAGTTGAGTAAGCATTGTTATACAACATTGAGAACATCAGAATGCAAAAAAAGAAATACAGATGTTATCTGTGACTACTTCATAATATATGGACTCCTCATTTATTGCTTGGACACAAGAACTATTCTTTTATCTTGCCCAAAGGCAATTGTCAGGAAGTCAATATGATGCTGTCTTTCTCCAGAATAGAAGTTATTTAAAAAGAGAGATATTTAAATAATCTAGTATTACAGGGCAGAGATTAGCCCTAATGGGAAACTGCATACTAGGATAAAATTTTGTGTTGTCAATATGTGTTTGTTCTCACTACCCTGGGTGAATACAGGTTTTCAGTTGACTGTTTTGAAACATCATTCCCTGTAGGCAGAACAACACACCAGCACACAGTTAGCATCACTCTGTTGCTAAATGTTGAAACAGAAAAGTCATTGTTCTGAAAACATATAAAGTAACATTGATCGTACATAACTGTTTTCTGTGGGGCAATACTACAATAATACAAAAATCTTTTATCTAGGTTTTCTCCAAAAGACCATTTGTGCTGGATACAGAAGATTCAAAATTTCCCTAAGCACCTTTGATCATAAATTTTGTCATGCTTCAGCTTTGGCAGTTTTGATTCATTACCATTATTAATATCATTATTTAAATATAAATATTATCCCTTCCTATTATAAACAACTATTACAAACCTATATGGATTTATATAAAGGTTGATGACTATATTCTTTTTATATTAGAAAACCATATGAAAACAAAATTAATCTAATGAATGCTGTTAATTATTTTAACTTTTTTATTAGGTATAAAATGTTCATAAAATTATTATGTCTATAACTTACCAAGATTTACCAGCTTGTGTAATTTTTATAATCAGAGGAGTCTGGTTTTCTAATTAAAGTTTTGTCAAAGAAAATGAATTGTGTGGTTCTTTCCTTCCTTGGAGGCATATCACTAAGATGCCAGAAATAATATCCAGGTGTTCTTTCCCCTTCTTTGAGGTATGTAAATTGTTTGCAGTCAATACACTTGTATTCTTGGCTATTTGAAATTTCCATTATCATAGGAAAATAACCTAGAAACTCTTGTATGTACCCAAATACCATTAACACAGGCTAAAACCAGAAGTCCATAAAATTAGAAGTTGACAATAGACAGATTCTAACCAGTCTTACTTAGAAGTCAGTTTCCCTGTCTATTGTGCTTCAGAGCAAAATTACTGACATGATAAGCAAAACATTATCAGTCTTCCCTCAAACAAAGCTGTCAAATTTCTATGTTTGTAAGCCTTAATTAATCTATGCCAAACCCCAGATGAAAACATTTACTGTTAACAAGAATTTAACCACAGAATCTCAAAACCCTAATGGTCTAGGAAATAACCACCAGAACAACCAGAGGAGAAAACAAACTAATTGACATGCATTGGTACCATCATTGTCAAATATTCCATGAAACAGATAACTGAAGGGAAATTATTTTCAGATACAACTTTTAGTCAAAACTTTTCTTCTCCTTTTTCAATTTGGTGAACAGATAGCATGAGATAAATTTCAACACTGATAAGCCAAAAAACTCCAAAAATATCAAATTCAAGATTAGGTATCATAATTTCACTCCTTTGTTCTTGAAGGTTTAACAGTTTTAAATGTAGTTCAATAAGATGCGAAGTCTCTAAATAAGGATATTGTAACTCAACAGTGACTGGCATTAAAAGTTTAGATGTCCATTTATTCACTGACAACTTACAAAGAGTGAGCAAAAACTGGTGTGGTTTTTTTCCCTCTCTAAGGATTGGTGTTATAGCTATAACTGGAAGTAAAGAAAGCTTACAGTGAGTTAATTTCACCTCCACCTTTACTACCAAAGTCTAGTGTTCTTTCCAATTTTCTTTAATCGTAGTTACATTAGTTTGCATCACTGTCTGTATTAGAAGTATTAAAGTCAATTGTAATTGTGAATGTTTTCAATACAAGGATTACATCTCAAAATAATAAAGAATTTTAGTATGTTTAATGCACAACAATAACCTGGTTATTTTAAAATTGAAAACATTATTCAAGATATCATCCACTATTACCCGACATATCTAAATTTTTAGCTCTCCAACTGAATTTACATCCTCAGATATAACTTGTCCATCATTTTTTATGTATTAAATAACTCACATATCAGCAACAAGCTGGGTGCGAGTGCTTAAGTAGGCTAACTGGGGTCACTATAACCTCATATTTCTGAAAGAATGAAAGTTTTTTCCTTTGAGTAGATAGAAGTGACATGTCAGACTACAAAATAACCTTGACCAATTAATATTTGCTGAGATGTGTAAATCTAGTAGCAAATGTAAATCAGTGTCAATCTCTAGAAAAAACTATGAGGGACATACATTGATAAACATATGTCCATATAGTCAGATTTTCAGAAAATGTTTTAGATAAAATTACCAAAATCTCACTTGCAAATTGCTTAGACTTTGCATACTTCCATGGTTGGAAGGCTGACAGCATCCACAAATGAATAGAAATGAATCTTGCTGAAGGGAGGTGTCATTTGCAGCCCCTAGAGTCAAACCTTGTTTTACATCTTCATTACTGATTCGGAACAACCAGTAAACCAAGACTGCAACTGATAATAAAGCAGTCAATGTTCCCCACCCTCACAAGGGAAGGAAAACAAGAAATACAGGCATAAAGATGTTAAAGATGCCAGCAGAACTCAAATAAATTTGACTAAGAAACACAAAGAAATTTAACAGAAATTCAGAGGCATAAAAGAAAAAAATTAGAAACAGGATTTGGGCACACACGTGGTACATGCTTGCACACACACACACACACACAGCTGGATCAACAGAGTTCAACAAATACATAAGAAAACAAACCAAGAATAGATCTTCAGTATGTATAAAATATAAATAGACCAGTGCTATTTGGGGAAACTTGCAATATGAAATTGAGAGAAGAAAATAGTTTTTTTACACCACAAAATACGGGATTGTCCATTTTCATTGCCAAAAATGTTTGAGACAAACTGAAGTGATCAATAATGAAAGGAAAGATTGGAAATAGATGAATATGTTAATAAATACAAGCAATGGTTCAAAAAAAAAAGAACAAAACCAAAGGGTAAGAAATAGTAACAAGTTGGCCATACAGATGAAATATCTAGTAGGGTAAAATAGTGGAAGGAAGAACACAAGAGAAAATGGTAATGAAATCGGGTAACAAAACAAGCAAAACAGGACACTTATAAACTTAAAAATGGGAGCAGCTGGCCCTTTAAACCCAGCGACTCAGCAGATTCATCCCAGCCTGTGAGCAGTAGCAAGACAACACTAACCTTAAGAAGCAAAAACAGATTTACTCATTAAAAAGACAAAAGTCATTGAGTATATAATAGACCTTTTTTGATTATCTTACCAACCAGCTCAGTCTCTAGTCCACAAAACTGCACATGGGGCCTAAGCCATATGTGTCCACAAAATGGCAGCTGTCCCACCCTCATGTTAGATGAAATCAAGATGGAATTGTCCATCCTCCTCCAAAGGTACAGCTATTCATTTCAAATCCAACGAAGAAACCAAGATGGTGTCATTGATCCTCTTCCAAAAGACAGCACCAACATTCTTTCAGCTTCAACTCTAAAGTGTCCTGAAACCAGCAAGACTCACTCGATACAACAGTAGCAACCACATCAGATGCCTCACCATAAAAACAGCTGCACAGTAAGCTCACTTCAGATCTCCAAACAATTCCCAAACTTCACAGTTTCAAAGTTAAAGCAAGTTTTCAAGTACCATGTTTTCAATTCCGTTTATAAAGGTCACAGTTTTCTCCAGCATGCTTCCCTGGGCTCATCACCAGCCCAGGCTGTGGATGGAAGCCCACAGCATGACTTCCTTGCCCTGCTGCCATACATGGCAGTGGCAGCTCCAAGGCTTCCCACTCTGCCTGCTACTCTTCTGCTTTCTCCTCTCTCCAACTCTTTCTCTCCTTCTCACTCTGCTCCTCCCATGATAAGGTCTGTCTTCCCTTCTCCAAATCTATGCCGACCAGTGTACTATGGCCGCCATCTAAATGCAGCACTATCATGTTGGGGGTCATGACCCCCCAATTTCATCACAGCACCACTATCAGTACTGGGTCATAGATGATATGGTAGTATAAGAAATACAAGGACTACAATTTTAGTGGGTGATGAAGCTGGCTTTGAATTCACCACTAGTGAGGAATACCTTGAGAATAATATGGGCATGAACACTGTGGGCAGAGTCTGACAGGAGATTATAAAAGCGATGGGGTTTTTTTGCTCAGTAGAGAGCAATGTGACTTGAATACATGGCAGTGACTGTGGCACAAGCAGGAGCAGGGGAGCCACAGATTTCACCCCACCTCCCCCTTTCCTCCAGGTAACTGCCCTGGAAATAGAAAAGTTGCTTGAAAGCCTGTTATTTGAAAACAGAGATTGGACTGCTTATGGGAGAGCATTTTCTGGAGAAACTGGAGATTTGTGTAAGCTAATTTGGAAATGACATTTGCTGGGAAAGCTAGAGATCTGATAAGCTTATTTTGAATATATGTTTGCTGGAAAAGACTTGGAAAATTTGTATCTTGGACAAGAAGACAGCTCACTGGAAACCTGGACTTTGTGTTCATTGTCTTCATTACCTGTTTCAGATTGGAAGTGGCAAGTTTCATCTTTAAGCTTTTGTTTTACTTTGAATTTCCCTGAGACTACAAGAAGACACAGAAAGTCACCATTTTGCCAATGCAAGTTTTCTTTGTTCAGAACTCTCTCTTCATGTTTGAGGCATATGGCAGTCACCATGGACTGAACATGTGATCTTGGAAATACGTGACCTTTTGCTTATGACATAAGGACTTTTAAGGGCCATAAGATTAGAGGATATTCTTGGTCTCAGGTATTCTCTTCTTCTTTGCTCCTTCCTTTTGCAAAAAAAAATTTATTTTGTTTGCTTTCAACCTGGACATTCTCCCAACGTGTATGGGCTGGAAAGGACCCCCTGAAGTGTCACCTGATTTAGAGAGCAGTTTTTCCCCTTTTAAGTTTAGAGTTGTTTTTGTTTTTGCTTTTGTTACCTGGTTTCACAATTATGTGTGCAAATGAATTAATAAAAAAAAAATAGAACAGTGACTTTTAAGTGGCAATGAATGAGAGGAAAACCAGAGATGTGAGCCGAGAAGTTTAAAATATATACTACTTGTTCAATCATTGTTGAGTCTCACTGTGCTAGATGCTTGAAAATACAGTTTGTAAAGTGTTTAGAGGCAATAGGATGTGCCATTACATCTCTGATGAGAACTACAGGAAATAGAAGATGATACTTTTGGTATAAACCAAAAATTCTGAAATTTTTAGTGTAAAATCTTTTCTTCAAATAAGGTCCATGCAGAGACTGAACTTGGGGAGTGATAAGTGAAGCAGCTCTGAGTAACCAAACTTTCCCTCTCATGTTCTGTTTCCAACCATGAATGTTCTATAAAAAATTGATAACTATTTATAAATAAAAAGAAAGAGATAATCTCCTTTAACTCTGCCTCAAATGACTATATAAGTTATGCCTGTCTGAAAAATAAATTGATTTCATGAATTATGTCTAAGTCCCCTTCCTTCTCTCCTTTCCTTCTCTCTTCCTTCTCACTACAAGTGTAGCTTCTACAAATTGAGTAAATAAAAAATTACCATATCCTATCTGAATGCTTACTAACTAAAACTTTTATCTGCATCAGTTTGCAGTCTTCACTATCCAGTATCTATTGTTTAACTTTTTACCCAAAGTTGCAACCCACAATCTACAGTTAAATCTACAAATATATAGTTTCTGCTTACATATATCTTATAATAGAAGGTGCACTCCTTTGTGAGGCAAGGTATTCCACCTTCAGGTGGTTATTAGAAAGTTCCTCCTTATATCCAGCTGAAACAGTGCTTACCCTTTGACACAATCAGAACAATTCTACCTAATCTTCCATAAAACAAACCCTCCAACATTTGAAGAGAACTCTTTCATTCCTCCTGCAGATTCTAACCTTCAAAAAAAATAAAAAATTAATTCTCCACTAAGCTCAGATGGTTTGTCCACCCTTCACTACGCTGGTAACATTCTGTGAACATGCCTATTCATCAGTGACACCCTAAAAAGACTACTCCCAGATTTGGACAGTACTTCAGCTGCCCTCCTTCATGCAGCCTACGGTCACATTCGTTGTTTCAACATCCACATCATATACTGTTGGCATAAGCGCAGTACATTATTATACAAATAGAGGCTTACTACTTCTCTGAAACTCTTCAGCACTCTTTTACTGGTAGAGTCTGGGAATACATTCCTCTCTGATTTTCGTATAGGAAACAGGAAAAGACTTAGGTGGTCTTGCTGCAGTTAGCTCCTCATTTCTTGAGGAGCTAACAGCAGCCACAAAATGGAAGTTATTCATTGCCAGGCTTCCTGACTCAAACCCTGTGTAATAACCTTCACAAATTGATCCAAGAGTACTTTCAGTGCCCACAGTTTATCAGGAATGAGTCATTCATTTATTTGGGAATCCAATGTTTATTAGGTATCCTCACTCATCCTTTCATTTTGAGGGTATTAATTCTGGATTTGAGCAAATACTTGGCAAAAGGAAAGCTAATAAAATCCCACCTTCTGTTTTTCTAATGTGTTTACAAAATCATGGTACATTCAACCAATTCTCCTTCAAGCACCACCATATGTTCTCCCCCCACCAGCTTCTTCATGAAATAGTCACGAAGTCATGCCTCCTACACCTCAGACATAAAGGATGGCTTCTGAAGTATTTGCTCCAAGATGGCAAAAGAAGGCTTTTCTCACAGAGAGTTTCTCCTTAGAAGACCTTATTCATCATGGGGTCTGTGTACTTGATGGCAAGGTAAGCTTCAGAGTCTTCTGGATTTCCAAGTATATCCTGAGTCTAACTTGCAAGCCCTGGGTTATTTGGCAAGTTATCTAACTTACCTGAACTTCTTGTTCCTTACAAGTAAAAATATATTTAATGATCATGTACATACAAGTCAGTATTAGCTTAATTTTTTCTTCCTTTCTGCTGTTTGGAACTTTATCTCTCAGGGTGGTTCAAACAGGTGATGCGCACATATCATCAATACTTGTGGATTGTTGAAAGTTACTCTAATGCAATTTTACATGTTTAGCTCAGGTGGGAGATAGAATGTGGAGAAACACTAACACAGGCCCCTAAGACTATTTCTTTTCCAGATTAATCATGTAACCACACTGAAATGTTAATGCAGCTTTTCATTCAGTCATCTACACTCATCAATCTTTAACTGTACACCTACTTCCTGATTGGTTCTGGGATAAGCACATTGTCCCAAGTGGCACCCATTTTAGCGGAGAGAACAACATAGCTTCCAGAGGTTCTAAAAGTAATAATGTTATCGGGTATAGGAGGCTTTTTAGCTTAAACTTAAATCACCCTTGTCTGCATCTCCCAGGCAGATTCAAATCCTAACCCCCAGCAGGCAGATGCCTTCACAGACTTCCTTACATTTCCACTGACTCCTCTACTATTGTTTTGCAAATGCCAGCTACCAGCTTCTCTCAACTCCCAGCCAGACTGCAGAGGGAAAAAAAAGTTAGAACTGCATTTTGAATTTACAGCCACTTGCCTCAAATGTAACTTTTACAACTCCTTCAGCCTAAAGATATTCAAAATTGTGGGTTCTTTCTGCTATCCCAACCTTTTTCATTAAATTCCAAGCCACACAGATTCAAAGAACTATTTATTTCTAGCAAAATGATTTCCTAATTAATACAAAAAGAAACATATTAGAAAAACGTGATCATTTCAACACAGCCCAGTCTCTTAATCCTGATCATCTCACCAACATCCAGTCAATCAGACTTGTGCTCCAAACAAACATCCTGATAGGGTATGCCTTATTCCCCTGGGTGCCATTGTGTCTTGCTTTAGGATTGTTAATATTACTAAGAGCTGGGTAGGATTTTAATTAACATACAGGCCTGACAGAGCTTCCTACCTCAAGAGTTCTTCTGGCAGGAAATAAGAATATATAAAGAGAGTTGGAACAAAGAAAGAAATTCGGATTTGGGATTCAGATCAGCCATTTGTGGGATGGTCAGGGACTTTGCAGGATGAAGATGCAAGCCATGTGTGCTTGGCCATGTAGCCAAGGCCTGGGGCCTGCAGCCTTTGACTGACCTAGGCTAGCAGCATGTGTGTTAAAGGCAGCTAAGGAGTTTGGAGATTTGAAGTCCATGTTGGAGCTTGTTTTGCTGAGTTTGACTTGTGTCTGGAAGAGGCTGTGTGAAAGTCAGGCCTAAAAAGAAAGTGAACTTTGCTGGTTCTGGTACTATGGAGCTTCTTTCTTCTACCAGGAGGAGGACAAGGAGAAAATGACATGGAAGAGTTGGAGCACGCCAAAGGAAGATGTCTTTGAAAACGTGAAGATGAACTCTGAGTGATGATGATGAGATGATCAGGACTGAAAGACTGAGAAATTTTAGGCAATCTGGGAAAGGACTTTGGACAATGTTGAGAAAGGTTTGGACAATGTTGGAGCTTGTTTTGCTGAGTTCAACTTGAGTCTGGGAGAGGCATTGAGAAAGTCAGGCCTGAGAAGAAAATGAACTTTGCTGGTCCCGGTACTATGGAACTTCTACTACCTGGAAGAGGACAAGGAGAAGACAGCATGGAAGAGCTGGAGAACGCCAAAGGGTCACGCCAAAGGAAGATGCCTTCAAACACGTGGAGATGAATTCTGACTGACAATGTTGGTGAGATGATCAGGACTGAGAGACCGAGGATTTTTAGACAATCTGGGGAAAGGACTTTGGACAATGTTGAGAAAGGTTTTGGACAATGTTAAAGTAATTTGGAATTTTGCTTACATGTTTCTTTTGTAATAATTAGGAAATCGCTTTGTTTAGTAATAAATTAGTCTGCACTCTGAGAGTCTTGCTTTGGCTTGGGATTTTGGTATGGAGGCTGGGGATGGTGAAAAGAACCCATGGAAGTCTAAAAGAAGGTAAATTGAGGCTAACTAGTCTAAAGTTTAAACTGTGTTTCTAAGTTTTCTTTTTTAGGTCCGAGAGAGGGGAAGAGAACTGAGAGAAGCTGGTAGCTGATTTTTGCATACCAATAGCAGGTGAACAGTGAAGATGCAAATTAACTGTTTTGAGCCTGCTTCCTAGGGAGAAACAGGCATAGGTGTTCTAGTTCAAGGCAAAACGTTGTTGTTGTTGTTGTTGTTTTTCTTTTTACCCAGTTTCCTTCTTTCTCCTTGGTGTGTTCCATCCAAGCAAGTAGACAAAAACCTTACTGTCTGCTCCTTGCTGTGTCCTCTTCACTGCAGGTGGTAGAAAGAAACTCCAAATAACAGGAACCAACAAATTTCATTTTCTTCTCAGGCCTGGTTCTCACACATCCTCTTCCAGAAACAGTTAAGTCAAACTCCGCAAGACAAACTCCAACATGGAGTTCAAATCTCCAACCTCTTTAGCTTTTAGTGGACTCATTCAGCTTATGCTACTAAAAGCCTAAGTTAGCAGATCGGGGAAAAAGCCTGAGCCTGAGGCCCCTCCTCATGGCCTGAGAGCCTCCATCTTTTCTCCAAAAAAATGGTTGATCCCAAAATGGCTGATATAAAATGACTAATCCTCTCTCTTTGTTCCAGTTCCCCTTATATAACCTTATTTCTTTTTCCCACCCTTCCAGGAACCAGTTCATAAGTTATTACAATATAGGGGGAAATGTGCCTCTTTTCTTTCTCCTAACTTCTATCGCTCTGAAAGGAAATTCAAGTCAATGCCATCCTCACCTGTAGCATGCCCTCATTAAAATTTACAAACCTAAACAGGAGACAATGATTCCCAGGGGCATAAGTGCCCTCTATCAGTAATAACTATTAAACCGAAGTCTACAGAAAGCATAAAGAACATAAAAGAAAGGATGTTCATCTTCAATTCGACCTGACTAGAGGTAGAAGCAAAGGCAAGAAATGCTTCAGACAAAACACTTCTGAAGCAAACCATACATTTTTTAAGGAAAGTCATCTATTTGTTCTGTTTGTGATGTTCTCCCTGGAGCCTGGCAGAGGGTCAGTCAAGCATTCTGGAACAAAGCAAAATAAGGTGTAGAATTTGTCTACAATTCCAGGCAAAAGTCACAAGGAAAGAGAAGTAAAGATTTTTACCAGAAAACATTGGTTTATGGGTCTTTCTCAAAGAGAGTCAGGAAAATTTATTGAATCCAGGGGACCAGTTAAAATTAAACTTGCATTGACCATAGCATTGACACCATACCACCCCCACAATTCCCATCACCTCATTCCTTGGCAGAGAGGGTTACCTCAGGAAGAAAGGTTTTCTTTGGTGAAATGGTAAGAGAAACAAAAAAGAATATAAGCAAATGAGATTGCATCAAGCTAAAAGCTTCTGCACAATGGAATAAATGATCATAAAAACAAAAAGACTTCCTACTAAACAGGAGAACATTTTGCATAGTATACATTTTTCCAGAGTATGCATCTAACAAAGGGTTGGTATGCAAGATATATGAGAAACACATACAAAAAGAAAACAAATAACCCAATTTAAAAATTGGGAAGAAGAGCTAAAGAAACACTTCTCCAAAGAAGACAGGCAAATGGCCAACAGGCACATGGAAAAAATGTCATTATCACTTATCATCAGGGAACTGCAAATCAAAATCACAATGAGAAATTATTTCACAGCTGTGAGAAGGGTGCATTTAAAAAAATATTCTCACTGATATATTCTTTGCAAACCTGCTGTGTGGTTAAGCTATTGAGGTTCACCATTATGTGCATTTCATTTAGCTGATCACAATGGTTCAGATAAACAATTCAAGGTAAAAAAAAATACATAAAATCTATAAAAAGTGAGTTCAAAGAGATCATGTAACTGATCTTGGGCATGACCTCTTTGAACTCACACTCTTACGTGTGCTGTATTGTTTAGAGGAATACCAGCTGTGACAATGTGTTCCTACTTGACACCTCTGAATAAAAGTGAATATATGTACCTGCTTTTGAATCCACGGGTAACCAAGATCAATTTTCCAGATTTTTGAGGCTCTGAATGACAAATCACAATAGGTAAGTAACTTTAGCTGAGGAAAGTTAACAAAGGGGAATTTGCTTTTTTTGCAAATATGAAGTATTGCTCAAATAGTCACCAACAAGATGAACAACATTGGCCTCATAAATTTTCTAATATATTCTGAAGCCGTTTAAAATGTAACACTCAAAATAAAATTGCATACCAGATCCTAGAAAGAATATTTTTGTACTGTGTCTGAAATTGTACATTCAAAGGCATTACTATACTTACTAACCACATTCTTTCTTATTAGTGGCCTAGAAAGAGAAATCTAGTTATGATGAGCCCTGAAACTTTTAGATCTCCTGTTTGGCAGGCAATTTTGCTTTCTTAAGCATTTTGATAAGGTAACTCTGCTCACCTGCCCAAAGACCTCTTATGAGAACACCCAGTTATTAGTACAAATCTGAGGAGCTATCACCCTGTCTTATTTCCAGTTGAAAATGACCTTGAAGAAATATTAAGTATGACTTGTTTAGAGGGGAGAAGAGAATTACTTCATTCTTCTACTTCTCTCAGCTCTTCTTAATCAGAGGAATTTCACACCACAAGGAACCTGTGACATAATGAATTACTGAAGTGTGAAATCCTCCAGAGGTCTATTTCTGCTTTGGGCTACAGGACTGAAAAAGTACTACTGTAAATAGATTTTCATAAGATATCCCCTGTCTCTTTGTCTAGTGAGATGAAGTGATTTCCTCATCATCAAGTCTTTAGTTTGGACTTAAGAGGGTCAAGAGAAAATGCTGGGATCTTGTTATATGGAAAGCTTATTATTATATGATAAACTCAATTTGATCTTCATATTAAATGAGGGCCATGTTATCTACATTTTCTGATTAAAAAATAAGATGGAGAAAATTTTATTTACTATAGATATCTAATTTTTAAAAATCTAATGTTTTCATTTAGGACTTGTCAGTCTGAAAGTTTCTTCTATTTAACTTAATTTCTAAGCATCCTTTGAGATCCTCCATATTTCACATGTATCAACTCCACTTTGAACTCATCTTTATTTTTGCTTTGCCATTAAAGGCAATGTTTCTGAGTCATTGAGTCTATTCTCTCCTTTGTTTGGGGTATCTAGTCAGTTCCCTGGTTTCCTAGCTTTTTAAAAACTGTATCTCACATCTACTGTTGAACCTTGATTTCCAGTACCACTCTCCTTCTTGGCAGTACTTGTGGAGTGAACTTCATACAAAGGAAATCTAATCCTGTGAACTTTTAGTGGATTCCCAATACCACAAAGATAATGTGATAATGATTCAAATTCACTTAGAAAACCCACAGTTTTATTGCTAATCTTGATCTTTCCCATCGTGATCTCCCAACAATATCTCATCTTTTAAATCCTATCCCTCACACTCAAAATTCCTAAACTGCTACTTTTAGCTATTCTCGGATACTGACTTGTCAGTCACTTATTCTAGTCTCTCTTTCTGGTACATCTCCTAAATAAATGAGTAAGTAGACTAAATAAATTCATTATCTAATACGTAATTAGAATGTTGTCCCTTGCCAATCTTTCTTTATGTTTCTGTGGTATCTATTGTAGGAAATAATGATGCTCAAAGAGATCCAATGCTACAATCTATGAATTTATTGTGATAGGGCTATGGAGAAGTTAGCATCACAGTGGAATTAAGTTTACAAATCACCAGACCTTAGAGTAAGAAAATTATCTGAACTGTTCAAATGGATCTGATAGAATTAGAAAGGGATTAAGTGAAGAAAAGTAAGCTATGAGGGTAGGAATTAAAAAGATGGCACTTGAAAAGGACTCAACTACCAACTCATGGCTTTGAAGATACTCATGCAATTCATGAGTCAAGAACTATAGCCAAGAACTAAAAAAGGAAAGAAAATAGATTCTTTCCTACAGCTGCTACAAAGGAATTCAGACATGTTGACACCTTGATTTAACCCAATGAAACCCACATCAGACTGTTGACCTCCAGAATTATAAGATAATAATTATAATAATCTTATAATTGTAATTATAAGAAAATTATAAGATAACAAATTTGTGTTATTTTAAGATAATGCATTGTGGTGATTAGTTACAACTATAACGGAACCTAGTATAATGTTTCATCAATGTTCATGTTGGCTTCAGTCATTACATAGGAATGTTAAGCATTCTTCCTACTTTGAGATGATGCTTCTACATGGAATGTGTATGCGTATCGGGTTAGAGTCTTTCAGGTGAAAAACAGATAATGAGTGAAATATAGAAGATCTTTCAAAATCCATCATGATTAACCAGGCAGTTTTAGAACATTATGTCAAAGGGAACAGATCTCAAAAATACACAAATCTCTCCATTAACATATACACATAGTGAAAGATTATCACTCTAAGATCTGTGACTATCAACTACCCATTCCATGTTTCAGTGATGGGAAAACATATCCCTTCTTCCAGCAAAATAAAAAGCACTTTTCTTAATCTTTCTTTTAATTAAATGTAGCCATTTTGTTATCAGGCAAGGGAGAGGCTTTTCAGCTTTAAAACTCAAAGATCATATGCCTCCTACTCCCAGGCAGATTCAAACCCTAACCTCCTGCAGGTAAATGCCTTCAGAGACCAGTTACCTTTTCTATGCAGATTCTAGCCACCACTTTTCAGCTCTCTGCTCTGGTAACTGCAGGAAAAAAATCAGAAACAGCAGTTTACAACTTGTTAGCTTGCCTCAATTTACCATTTTCAGTTTCTGCAGCCTAAAGGCATCCAAAATTGCAGGTTCTTACTGCCATCCCCAGCCCTTATTATATTTTCCAAAGTCAAAACAAGGCTCTAAGAGCGCAGACTAATCTATTATTAAACAAAGTGATTTCCTAATTATTTACTACAAAAAGAAACATGTAAGAAAAGCCCCAATTACCCCAACATTGTTCAAAACATTGTCTCTTAGTCCTGTTGACCTCACCACTTGTCCATTCCTTCAGAGTTCATTAACACATGTTCAAAGAGTAGACAACTTTCTCTGACATGCTCCAACTTTTCCAAACAGGCAGTTGAAGGTATGACGCTATCTTCTCCTTGCTGTAGTGTCCTCCTCACTTTAAGTAGTGGGAAAAGACTCCATAGTATAGGAACCAGCTAACTTATTTTTTTCTCAGGCCTAGCTCACATGGCCTCTCCAGAAACATTTGAGTCAAACTCAGTAAGACAAACTCCAACATGGGAGTTTAACACTCCAAACTCCCCAGCTTCTTTTAACACACACGTGACTAGCCTGGGCTAGCCAAAGGCTGCAGGTCTCAGGTTTTGGTCATGTAACCAAGCTCACATGACTCGCAACTTCTTCCAAAACCCCTAATCAAAATGGCTGAGTCACTCCTCTTTTTTTCAACCAATACTTATATACTTTTCTTCCTGCTAAGTCTTGTAGACAAGAGGCCTTTGGAGGAAGACAAAAAAAATTTGAAATTTGCAAATCTATAGCAACAAGAGAATATCTCCTTAGCAAATATATGTACCAACTATGTTAATGGCACCCAGAGGGTAGGTGCCCCCTATCAATTTGACGAAATTTTAACTAAAATATTGTGAAACAATTATATGTTGGGCCTCTAAGTTGTATCATTAAGTAGAACTATATACCCTTCTGAAGGAGCAGGAATAATTACTTTGATCATTGAGATGGATACTACATATTTAGAATGGCAGAAAAGTAAAATAGAGGAAGCCTGGGTCTCTGTGGAAAGTGAATCCATGTGTCATAAAGCACCAGACCAGGTACCAGAGGAACAAACTTCTGTCTCACTTAAAATCACTATTATTTATAGTCTCCATTATAGATACTATATGGGAACTGTCTGAAAAGTTCTTGACTATCTACAAGTCTATAACATGGGCAATACTACTTAAATCCCCCTCGCCATTATGTTGTAATAATAACTTAAAGAAGTCTTACACTACTATTAAGAGTTATCTTCACTAATGCCAATGAATTAAGCAAATAAAACAACCATCATGCCATTTCATTTTCCTTTGAGGCATACTTTTCTCTACCTCATTGCACTTGGGTTTATTGGAGGGTGAGGTACCTGTCATTAACATAGTTGATGCTACTACTCCTTGATAATAGCTAGGAAAAAGGAGTTAACTCCCTGTTGCTTTAGAGTTGTAAATTAAATTTCAAGATTAGAATTCATAGTTTTCTTTCCAAGGATAGAGGAGGAGGAGATAGGAAAATAAATCTTTTGTGATATGAGATGATTGATAAGGCTCTGTTTCTGGAAGTGTGGAGTAAAACAAGAAGGAAAGGTATAAAAAGAGCTTAGAAGATAAAGGATTCAGCCATTTTTGGAAGAGGGTTTGAGCCCGGCCGTATGTTCAAGGCAGCCTGGGTCCCATGGCCTTCAGTCTCGGCTGGTGAACTCATAGCTTTAGTATGCATAAGCTGATGGTGTATGTGCTGAAGGACTCTAAAGAGGTTGGAGGTTTGAATTTTCTGTTGGAACTTGACTTATCGAGTCTGACTGAGATGTTTTTGGAAAGGCTGTGGGTGAGACCTGAGAAGATGGACCTGTTGTGGTTCTTGTTTTACCCTGGAGTTTTTCTACTGCTTAAGGATGCCAGAAAAAGAAGACATTGTTGGATGTCTTGGACCACATGTTTGAAGGAAGTCAGAACAGATGTCAAAGGAATAGACAGATGCCATTTTCAGAATACATGTTTGTGGACTTTAAATGAACAGTAATGAGAGACCAGAGACTGAAAGAAAATTTGGGGACATGTGGTAGGGCATTGATTTTTTTTTTTAATATTTGTTTTGTAGCACATGTAATGGGGTAACCAGGGTTTTTATATGCTTATCTTGTAGTACATATGCAGGTAATCACTTTCTTGTTTAGTAATAGTAATAGATCACTTTAAAAGTTTGGTCTGACTTTGGAAATACATAGCAAGGAGACTGCAGGTGGCAAAGAATCCAAGTTTAAAGTTTTTTTTTCCCTCTTTTGTTTGGGGAAAAATTATTCAGGACAAGTAGGGGGCATTTGAATCACAAAGGTAACTAGTGTGTGGAAGCTTAAGAGTTGATAAGGCATTTTGCCCATTTTGTAGCAGATAAAGAATATAAGTTTTCCACTGGTTTAGGAAAAGCTGACAAAAACATTAGTAAAAAAGCCTGTCCCCACCCCTTTCTGAAAACAGGTTGACCCAACTGACTCATGTCTGGCCAATGGAAAGTGAGTGTAAGTGACACAAAGCACTTCTTGGAGTAAATGACAAAATTTCATCACTTGGGTCTCCACTCTCACTTCCTCCTTTTTTAGGGAACTTGGAGGCTGCTTGTTGAAAACTAAGTTGTCACAAAATGTGAGGAAACTGACCCTGAGGCTGATTCAGTATAGAGTCTCTCTGTCCATTGGCATTGGATTATGACATGGACAAGTGAAAAACTTATATGTAATAAATTACTGAAATTAGATTTTTTTTCTTTTTTGGATTTTTCTGTATATGTGTGGCATAGCTGTAGCATAGCCTCATCTTTCTATTAAGAAAACGTTTTATTGGCACTTCTTAAAAAAGGTTATAAAATGTGGCTGTCATGAGAATTGATTTCTGTGTTCATCCCTTCTATTTGTGTATATGTCTTTCTTTCACACACACATATTTATGCATACATGCTTTTTTCTTTTCTTTTCGTCAAAACTTTTTGCCATGCTCTCTTTCTTTCTTAAATGGCTTGAGACATTTGCTATGGTATTAGATTTATTGAATAATGCATATCTCTATGTTTGGGGGACCTCAGTCGTAAAACGCAATGACTACTTATAGTGAGTGGGAGAACCAGCTTTTCCAACCGAATAATGCTGCTTCCTAGGATGAAAGTAGAAAGACTACAATAAAGTATTTATTGGTTGTTTCAACCTTGAGAGAGTGGCCGTGGGGGATTTGCTTTGGTTTAGAGGAAAAAAATCAGTGGCATAACTCTCAGGGATATTGTAAGTGTGTGAATAGCTGCCAGTGTTACCAAATGTTTAGAAATATCCCTAACCAGTGAGCATTTTTACTTAAAGCTTGTGGTTTTAGGAAAGTCCACACAAATCACCATAATGGGCAAATAGAGAGTTACAGAATTGTGCAATTTGGCTGGTCCCTCTAATATGGTACCCTTAATTTTATTTCTGTCAAAGTCTCTCATTTATTACCCACTGTGCTGCTGAATCTTTAGATTTAAAATAAACAATACCAACAAAACCAAAATGATTCAGAATGTCAGTGCTGTATATTTTCTTTATTGAAAAAAATACACTTGAATAACACAGCTGTGGCTTAAAAAGAAAAGAGAGAGAAATTATTTTGAATATGTGGATACAGAGAACTGACAGAGATGAAAAGAACTAATCCATTTTTTTTTCCGGTGCAGTAGCCAAATGTGTCCAGTTCACCAAACATCTAAGCTAGAGATAATGAATAGACTAAAACATCTTCTGAATATTCTCATAGAGAGTACTTACAAATGCTTTGTACAAGTTGACTTGACACATTATGCTTCTAGAAGTTTCTCAGATAATATTTAGAATGTTAGCTATCTACAGGAAGAAATAATCGTTGGTTTCAAGGACATTTTTACAATAATAAATGCATCAAGAAGCTCAATCGCTATCACAATGAATGAAAAGCTTAAGTTACTCATTGCCTTCCCACTGCTTAGAATGTCTTTTCCATCTTGCATCATTATTTTTTATAATCATCTATGAACAGTTATTAACATCATATGTTACCGACTCATGATTAAATATCAATAACAACAGAGCTAGAATTTGGACATTTATTTTTCTCAAGTTTAAAAATAAATACAAATAATATATTTTTTAATATTAAAAGCATATTTGATCTTGACCTTTGTTCCTGATGTTCTATTAAACAAGTATAAGTTTAATTTTGTGTCTTTTTTTTTTGTTTCAGAATATAGGTTCATATTTCTTGTAACAATCACATTATTACAATAACTCTCTCCATTTATATCACAAGTACCACCAAATTTGCCACTGTTCTACATAAAGAACATTTTGAGGTGCAATATATTAGCATCTACTCCACAATTTTTCATACCTATTCACAGGGAGAAGAACTATATGAATACTCTATACTCTTTGAGCCTGGCTCTCATGTGTCTATTTACACACATTTCAAGAATGGACACTGAAATGGAGATGGAGAGTTGTTAATTTTTTTACAGGTAGCAAGTTTAATACTTGTTTTAACTACAGATAGACCTACTGGAAAAGAGACCTCCAAGAGTAGGATATGAACACAGTTGAACCTACAACCACTATTGTATAGTGTCCCACTGAGAAATATGCAAAATTTCTAAGCTAAGAAATTACTGTTAAGCTTTCTGTAATTTGGAACCAATTGTCACAAGAGTAAGAAATTTACAATTTTCCCATTCCAAAGGACTCCAGAAATAACGCAACTATTACTCACCACAAGTCTTCACAAAAAAATTTGATGAGATATAGATCTATTGTACGCAGGCACACATATATGTATATAAAGTCTCATTATATACATACATACATACATACATATGATTATATAAGTGATTGGTCAGATGATTGAAAAATTAATAATATAATGAAATGATGATGAAGATAGATAGATAGATAGATAGATAGATAGATAGATAGATAGATAGATAGATAGATAGATAGATAGATAGATAGATAGATAGATAGATAGATAGATAGATAGATAGATAGATAGATAGATAGATAGATAGATAGATAGATAGATAGATAGATAGATAGATCTCAAATTTTCCTATGGAGTGGACATGTGTATTGTTGAACTAGAAGTACCTATTACCATATAATTTGGATAACATACTATAAATCAAAAATCCCAATGATAACTCAGGCATAATGGGATTAGCTCCTTGTTTTCAAACTGAAATTTTATCTCTTCTTGAGGAAATTATTTTGCATTACAAAACTTCTCTGTGTTGTATTCATTAAACAGGGGTGACCACATTTCTGGAATAAGGTAGCAATTCTCTCAAGGTCCATTTTGTCCAAATATGCACCTATCCCAGATCTTCCTCCCTCACATTCCCACAGGATGCAAATACACATTGTAAATACATTAAGTCCTTAATTAATTCGGTGACTTATTTTGGCAGTTCATCTCAATCTATATTGATTCTCTTTCTATACACTGAAAGTTTGGATCCTGTCTCTTTAGCTTGATTTCCTAAACTTTGTACCATACAACAATGTCTACAAAGACACTAAACACACTCCGGTGATACGAGCTATTCTAAGAATATGGGAGAATCAGCGATTGCAAGTCACCATTAATTCTTTCTGTGAAGCTTCAGTAAGGGAATGGGAACGAGGTTTGGGAAAAATAATCTGATTGTCTGGTTTCTGGCATTCTGTTCAGGGCTAATTTTATAGAAATAAATCTTCTAGGTCTACATCCTTGGTGCCCTTTTTGACCCAGTTTGACTATAGTCCATGTCTTCAGTGTAGATTTTTCTAAATAAAGTTTCAATCTAAAAAAGTTAGTTCGGATTGTCTTATTGAAAAAATCTCAAGCACTTGGAAATTCTCTGATTTGCCTAAAATTTTACTTGTTTGATTTTTTTCAGATGTGTGAATAAAAATGCATATCAAGCTTTTCAACATTGAGATAACATTGGAAGGAAAGTGATCAATTGTCCTGGCTTTATACTTTTTTGTACCTTATCATTCCAATGTACTAATGAGATAATATTATGATTTTAGTGTTCACAGGTGAAGAATTACAATACTGTACAACTAATACCTACATACTGGTATAAACCAATGTTACTGCAGCAGAAATATATTTATAAAAATGAAAAAAAATCTTAAAAAGAAGATCTTCTTAGCACTTGTATAACATCTTACTCCCTGTCAGATAAACTAACACTGGTTTTCTCTCATTTTGACATTTATCATGTAAGAGACTAAATTATAGAAGAAATAATTTTTCCTCAACAATTTCATTTGTCATTTCTTGAGATGGCAACAAAAGGGTCACTGGCAATAAAAATGCCAGAGTATATCTAAGTCTGCAAAAGGTCTCCCACCAACTCCTGCCATGATAACTTCTGATGAAATTCTGCACAGTGTCAGCTAACTCACCTTTAACTGACTCACCCTTTTCATCTCCCCACCAAATCATAAGACACATTCTTCCTCTGTTGACCTTGTGTGCCCCCTGGGATTTGTAGTAAAGCAGCACTCCTTTTTAGTTTGAAAAGATTATATACCTACCTTCGGATTTAGGATGTAATTATTGCTGACTTTCTAATGTCTTTTACCAAATAACCACAAATCCCTCTGAAATTTATCCTCAGAAAGTGCCTGACATTTCTATCTTTAGTGTTTAAGGACTCTGCTTTCCCTAATGATATCCTTTTTATGGAGTAACAGCCATGCTTGGGATATTTTACAAAACATCTATTAAACTTCCAGTAGATTAAGCAGGTGGATGAGCCCTGAATCATGAAGCCTCTCTAGCTCTGTCATGAGTTTTCTGCATTTTGGAAGAAGCCTGTGGGGCTTCTGAGTTGCATTGCCTCTCAAGATGAAACATGGATAGAATGTCTGACTTTTTAGGGCAAGTGAGTGCTTTCTTCCTAAGTAAAAAATCAATAATCTTAAAATGTACACTACAGTGAGAATGTTATTAAGCCAAATCACTCACCTAGTCCTTCTGACTGTGCTTGTTGTATCTGCTTCCCCTTGCCACATTTTCATGGATTTGAAATGTTGGTGTAAGCAAGGGTTATCTGGGAGCAAAAACAGATATTTTTCATTCTATCTTACTATAATCTAAGTAAGTCACCCAGGAAAAAGAAAAAAAACAGAAACAACAAGATTTATGCTGTCACATCACAATAACCACTGACACTGACAGTTGTTAGATGTACTAGAACCACAAGCCAAGTGGTAAGGACGAGGAAAAGAATAACTTTCTCCCTTTTTAGCATTACAGATGCCAAAATCCAGACTCCCTGTATCTCTAAGGTTGGTATTACTCTGTGATTAGCTCTTCTGTTTTGTTTTGATTCATTGCTCTTGGGCTGACTGATTTTTCTCTAATGAACCTGAAATCACTATGATCTACTGCTCCCATTTCAGAGGTCTGGATCTCATCTTGGAAAACCCAGGCACATTTATTGGGCACTCTGCTGTCACTTATGGCTGTCTTTGCACTCTACATTTATAGTTCCTATTTTTTAAAATCATGACTATTAATAACAATGTGTTTAATGACTATTTTTAAAATCATGACTATTAATAACAATGTGTTGCAGGTACCTGTGTCGTATTATTTGATCCCCAGAAAAAAATTTTAAGGATATATTATCACCTCCATTTTCAAATTAACAAACCAAGATAAAATACATGGAATTGTTTTTCTTCAAGGTCACATTATGAGAAATATGAGTTGATACTTTAAGCTTTAGTGTTTAATCCATGGACCAATGTCCCTTCTGTTATATCAAGGTGTTTCCACACTTTTATTCACTGTATAATTCATACCCACTTAATTATGAAAGGTAATAAATACATAATGAGATAAGTGTTTTATTTTGTATTTTTCTTCTTCTAATCTCTTCAAACACATGTACTTTAATCATTTGCAATGAATGACTATTTGTTATATAATTTTATGGTTCAGATATATGCAGGACTAAATCCTACTGAATTGTCCTTGTTAATTATAGCATACAGAGGGGGAGAGAAAAATTCTATCACATTTGCTTACCTGACCTACTTTAATGAAGTGATAATGTTCATTATTATCAGCTGCACATCCAAATGTTCCCTATCTCCATGCAAATGTGTCTAAGGCAGAATAAATACCTAGTTAATCAGAAGTGTTTCAGTTTGCCTCAGTAAAGCTCTAATAATGCTGGTGCTTAATACTGTGTAACTATTATACAACTGTTCTGCTTTTCATGATACATTTGAAAATAATTGCATATTTTTTAAGTTTTCTGCATAATGTCCTACTCAAAGGAAAATATACCAAACAAGTACTCCAGTAGACAATACTATGACCTTGACAAGGAAAGTGAGATAGAGAATAAGTAGCTGTTCCTTTGACTTTCCACTTTGATGCACTTTCCAGCTACATCAAGGACACCTTCACTAAAGAACCACTAAGCCTCTTCGTTGCCAATAGGGATGGTCCAAAACTTTCAAGGCAGGTTGGAGGGTGGAGTTGTGAATGCATATTACAGTGAGCACTGGTGGAGTTTCCTTACTCTAGAGGAACAAAATGGTATGACGGAAGTCATAGGTTGCCCTAAGAAAAGCAAATATTTAGATTTCTACTTTCTGACCCTGAAATATGACTTTAACATGATACTAAGGGAAGCACCAGAACTTGCCTCTAGGATATTTTGAAATAAAGCATTACCATGAGTAGTCAGCTCTATCAAGTAATCCTGAATCAATACAGTTGCCCCCATAATCTTTTTCCTTTGCCTCTCAAGAGCACATCAACCAGAAGAACCCCATTTGTTGATGTAATAGCCATACGTCTGTTGAAAAAAAATTCTATACACATAAATAGGTTCTAATTTCAATTCTGTAATTAATCTATGACATTGGTCAAGATATGTACCTTTTCTGTGCCTTTCTAGATCAACAGAAATAATTCTGACCCTACCATTTTCACAGACATTTGAAAAGTATGTAAAAGATCCTAAAAGGATCTGAAACAATGGTGTGACAAATCTAAAATTTATACAGGACAATGGAAATAGAAAATATTATTAAATAAAATCCTTAGCCTGATACCTCTAATCAAGTGTGTTTTATTGTAATTTAATTTTCCATGTCACTATCAAGTTTATCAAAACACCAGAGGATGCTCATGTCATCAGGTATAACTGACCTCCTCTCCAAATGTGTAACATGATGGTTGAGAGCTCAGATTCCAGGGATAACAGACCTGGGGACTAATCCTTCCCTGTCATTAATCTGCATGACCTTTGTCAAACTGTATCAATTTTTGAGCTTCAACTTCTTCATTTGAAAATGGGGTAAAAGCTTCAGCTGTAAATTCCATCTCAAGGGAATAATCATAAAGATTAAATGGGGTAACGTACATTAAAAACATTTTACAGAAAACTTGGCACAGACTGAGTGCCTAGTAAATGTAAATATTATCGCTTACCATTTCTTGCATATGATGTAAATAGGATCTGCTATAAATGAAGAGCTCCAGACTCAATTAAATTTGGAAGAGACTGGTTTAAATGCATTCTAACATGTATCTTTCTCAGAACTATTAATACGCCAATGTAGAAGAAAAGCAGCTCTTCACAAAGGAGAGATGGTGTGTAGTGTTGCCCACAACATTTAAAGAATAGAATCCTTTATTTTTGCAGTAGTTTTACAGAATGGGATTTCTGTGGATCATATTTTGGTAACTCTCATCCTAAAAATTAAGACATTCATAAAACTGTGATGAAATACCAGGATGTTATTTGCTTCAAAATAACAAGGGGAGAGAAGGAGGGAAGGACATGGATAAGGGTATTATGAAACAAGATAAGCTATGTGTTCTCTTCTGTATATGCTTGGAAAATTCCATAAGAGTTTTTGGAAAAATACTAAGCAAGCCAGAAAAAAATACAGACCCAAAGTCTAAGTGGGATGGTTAATATGCTGAGGTTCACAAGCACACGCAAGCAGAGGTAAATTACCTCCTTGTCACATTAACTTGGACATGACATTTATCACACACCTGCAAGACCCTGAAGAGATCAGTAGTCAAGGAGAAACTGGTTAGTTTAATTTTTTTCCCTCACACCTACCAGAAATACTATTACATTCAAAATTAAGTGAAAAGTTAGGCAGAAGGGAAGCAGAGTTAGCCCCTGAATAATAGAGAACTGAATGTGTCAAGCATTCATTCGCCCTGGTGTAATAAGCAGTAGACTTGACCTGAAGACTAGGGAGCCTCTCATTTTAACTCAAGGTGTCTTTTGGGATTGTCCAGGTTTCCAGCTACCAGGGAATCCCAAGGGACTTGCAGTTGGCTTAGAACTTTTTTCCTTGTCAAAGTGCCCAATTTATTATACCCAGAGAATTATCTTTGCTGATAGCAATGAAGTCACTAAATGGTTATTCCTTTTTGACTTTTTAGATAAATTCTTCTTAATTGCTCCTTTGTTTTAAGTGTCATTATTATAAGCATATCTCACTATATTTAATTGTGCCCAATTAATATTACTTGCATATTTGCATCATGTATTTAGGGCTAAAACTTACTTTGAGGCATTAATAAAATCCTATTATTGTTCATTTAACCTTTAGAAAATTCTCAGATAGTTAATCCATCTGCCACCAAGATTTGTGTTCATACATTAGTCATTTCCCAACTCAACCATTTCATAGTCCCTTAGAGGGCCCTTTTTATACAGCCTGTATGTGTTTACAATCCACTCAAAATTTATAAGATGCTTAAGTTTGTTTCTATCCTCTAAATTTCCTGTTTCGACTCTCCCTTTTACCAAATATAATATAATGGTTTTCTTCTTCATCTAAGAGTTTCCATTGATATTAATGTAAACTCATTTCTATTTTCTAAATAAAAAATATTTATAAAGCTATTCTATAAAGTTAACAAGAACAATGTGTCTCCATTCTTCCCTTCAAAAAATTTTGATTTAGTTTTCCCTGGTTTGACTCTTTTCCACTCCAGAGATTTCTAACAGGAGCATTTCCCAAACCTTAAGCAGGGAAGAATTAGACAGTTTTTTGCCTGCATGAGACCCACATCTGAGCATAGTTGAGAAATTCCGTCATCTTACACATTAATGGTAATGATGGCCACATTCCTATAAAACCCACACTGTCCTCAGTGACATTAGAGTTGGGCTACACAACCACAAAGAGGTGTTCAGATAATGAGGAAAAGACATCAGGACACAAACCCACCTCTCTAACCTGCTGATTCTTCCTCTCAGGATAAAAGCCCCAGGGTATTGCTTTGTCAGAAAAACTTGCTTTACCAGTGCACACTCAAGTCTGCCCAGAGCCTATCTTCAAAGTACTCTGAGTTAGTGACACTGCCGTTAGACTAGAACTGGATAATCCAGTTAAGATAAGTGACTATGGTACTCCTGGGATGCACCACTATTTTTGATATGCTTTGTTGATTGCTTTTCTAATGAGAAGGTGAACAGGGTTAGAGCAGGAGGTCAGAGACTATCATTGTCTGCTAACTTCTCTGTGTGAGTCAGACATTTAAATGTGAGCACTTAAATGCACTCTTCACAATCACTGAGTTGGTCATCCTGCCACAGAGAAGGAAAAAAAAATGAGTTTAGAAAGAAGCTTATCACCAGTAAGGGATTCAGAAATTAAATTCAGACTCCCATGATACCTCCCATACTGATACTCTGCACACATGTGTATGCACACACACGGTAGGAATTAGAATGAATATAGTCGTCAAGTATAGCTTCTCCATAAACTCCTTTCTCCCTTTTTCCCATGCAATCAGTTCTGAAGATTTGACATACCTGACAGCTTGTTAGCGTCCTAGACATTCCAATGACCACTCTTTTAGTTCAGATGTCCTATGCGTAGTCTCACCTGCATAGTCTCCCAAGTCATTGCCTTGTCTTCTACTCCTCCACATTGTCTAGTATAAAATGCAACCTCCTAAGACTCATCTTTAAGGCCCTCTAAGGTATTTTTTCCCACTCGTCTATATAGCTAATTTTCCTCTACTTCCTCTTAATCAATATAACAGAAATTATTCTCTGTTCTCTAATCATGGCTTTGTTGGGGCCAGGCCCTCTTCCTTCTATGCCTGAAGATTTAATTTATCCTCTAAATATTTGGTCAAACTGTGTTTCCTCCTGGAAGTCAAATTATCCATCCTCTGATTCTGCCTGTCTTATTACATCTCAAAAAGCCCATTGAGAGTTAAATTCCTATTTTATTCAATATCACTGCCCACTTTTGTGCTGGTCCAAAGTCACACAGCTAAGCAGCATATCCAGTGCTGCTGAACTTCCTGACCAACATTTTTTTTTCCAGCAAGCATGTCACATGGGAATTGCTGAAATCACAACAGGGTTTTGCGCTATTCTCACTACAATTCGCATCAGTCAAAGCAAACTATACCCTCAAAAGTGTCAGTTTCAAATACATGAGAGGGTCCTCTCCTCCCACTTCTGGATTATCTATGACAGATGAGCTTGTCAGTCTGTGAAGGCTGAGGATTTTGTTGAGAGGAACTGATCAACAGATTTAAAAAATGATAAAACTGTCAACAAAATAACATTTTCTTGTTGAAAAAAGGAAAGTATTATGATGTTGAATCATAAACAAGTCTTTGTCAGCGTCCTAGTGGAAAATCCCTAACTTAACTAAATTGCTCTTTTTGCCAGAATTCACCTCTCTCACAGTTGGCATGACAATTTCAGAACTGTAAGATGTATTATGTATCAGGATGGATGCTCATTCCATTCAATATGCATTCCAACCAAAGTCTGGAGAGTTTTAAGTTTTTCAGAGAACTTAACTGACTGTCCATTTCTAGACCGTCTGGTTCATTTCCAGAGTGAAAAGCATGGAAATTTGGTGAACTATCTGAGAGAATACAGAAAGAGGTATGCTTATACATGGAAAACAAGTCATCTCTATCTCATTTCAATAACAGAAGCCAATTTTTTTAAATCAGGAAGGACATTTTTTCTTTAACTACCACATTCAATTAATCACCAAGACATCTAAATTTTTATTTCCAAAATACTATAATCTACCCCTTCCTCTATATCCCAGATGCCCTTCTTTGGATTCCCTTCAAATCTCACCTAGATAAATTTTCTTACCACTTTTTCTCAAAATGAATTTTTAATGCTTCCTAAATTGTGGAGTACATAGGAATTACCTGGGATGTTTATTGAAATGCAAATTTAAATAAAACCACTAGATTTAAACATTACCTGGAATTCAAAAGGTACCATTCTACAGAGCATCTGGTGTAGAAAGAGTGGAATGATCCTGATGCGTTACATTTTAAATAAGCATCCCAGGCAGCTATAACATAGGTGCAACAATTGCCACAGGTTAGCCACAATGAGATCTGCACTGACCTGAAAGTATATGGCTCAATTAGGAACCATGACTTCCCATAGATAACAGGAAACTATGGTCATGAGGTTAATGTTTGAAGATCTACATGAAGTAATGACCTCCTCCTGGTCTACAACCCAACTTCACAGAGCCTCTGTAACATATTGTGCCATGATACATGGTATGGTCTTCTTCACAAAGCCTTCTCTGCATGTAAAGATCCTTCCAGAAAATTTTTTCTCTCAAGGATTCTAACCCACTGAAGGATTCACTTTTCTAGTAACATACTAGGTTCCATCAAATTCCCACACCCACTTGCTGAAGGAGAGCCCTCCTATGATCTCACAGTTGCCTGTGCAACCTCTACTATTGTACTTCCACAAAGTATTGAAATCATCTATTTACTTTTCTGATTTTCTACCAGATCATGACCTCTTTTGATATAAAGAACAGACATTAATTTTTATCAAGCCTCTTGAATGGAAAGCACTCAATTAAAAATATTACTTGAAATTATCCTCACCTGCTGTCTCCTCATCATACCCACATACCTCTGGCTCCCTTATAATACAAACAGGAGTTGGGACTTCCTGACCCCATAAAAAGAATGAAAATCCCTTCTTAATTTCCCTATCCAAAATTGCCTATCAAAAAAGAAGTAGAGTTGTTTGAGACAAAGTCGAATTTAAAAGTAAGAAGTAAAGAAAATTTTAAAAAACCTAAGACAAAATAAATTTCTGTTTACTCATAACATGAAGAAGTTGCAGGCTCTGAAGACAGCCTAAGAGAGCAAGATTCCCAGTTCATCCACAGGTTGTGTAATTCTGAGAAGACCGTGACTCAGTTTCCTCTTGTGAACAAAAAATGTCCCTTAGAGTTGGCAGAACAATAGAGTAGATGTGGTTAAACATTTTCTGTAAATTTCTAGAAAGTTTCTATTTCAGGTCCTGCAGGACAGTCTCTCTCCAATAGTAGAAAGGGGAAGCAGTAGTAATCCCCAATGAAACAAATAACTCTGGGTGTGTTCCTAGGAAAAAAAAAAACAGGCAGTGGGCCTTGAACTTGGCCAGAGAACTGTAGTTTGCTGACCCCTGCACTAGAGTAATGCCTGACACATGGTAAATTAATGATGTTGTATCTGTTATTATTTTTCTGAAAGAAATTTATATTTGCAAGCAAATAACTGTCAAATAGCTCTAGTTTTAACTCTTTATACAAACTTGAATCATATGGCTTCCATGCTACTAAGAACACATCTCAACTTCTTCTATTAACTGGAAACAATATAAAAACAGGTTGCATCTAAGACATATAACCTGAGTTGTTTCCTACCACTCCTCATTTACACTGAGCATCAGAAATAAAACCAGAAAACTGTTTTCTGGGGTAATAGCGATTCCATGGCAATTTCAACTATTTTGAAACACAATCGTTTTAATTTGAAAAATCCTACAAGACACTATAATGAAAAATATGCACCACTAGAAGGAACCTGACTGGTAAGAACAATTTTGGTGTTTTTTTTAAAACTTTTATATTGAATGATAAACTATGTTGATTAACAATTATGCTATATCAAATCAAAATGATGCCAAATGAAACCAAGGCACTAAACTGCTGAATCTGGAATAAATCATACCTTCTTTCCCTCCAATATCGTATTTATCTCAGAGTCAGAAATACATTATATATATATTAAAATATATATACATATATTTGTGTGTGTATAACTGTCCAGATTATTCAGATATTTCTAAACTAACAACTCATGGTATCCATAACTAGGAAGTTTAGGGTGAACAAGGAGAGGGGTCACTAGCTAGCTGCTCTAGTTGTGCTATTTGCTGTGCTGCTAAATAATGAATATTATAGTTTATCCACATTTTCTTCATGAAGTAAACATAAATATTTTAAAATAAAATTTTAAAAACCACATTTATCTTCTTTTATATCAATTTTGGGCACAAATATCTATCTGTAGGTTTGCTAGAAGAAATTATTGCTCCCCTCTGCCCACACAGTCCCTATTTATTTGAAGTCTTCAATGGTCATGGTCACCTACAGTAGACCAGAGTGCATGCTACAAGCCAGAATGAGGCTGAAAATTCCCTTTCTGATGTTATCGATTCTCAGCATATTCTCTCTCTCTCTCTCTCTCTCTCTCTCTTTCTCTCATCTGCTTTACCCACTCAGTGCACTACATTCTGGAGTCTCTGACTTTATTTTTGAATAATATTGAGCTGGCTGCTCCTTAAAAATCAGCCTACCTGATTTCCTTGCTCCCAGGCTGACCTGCCTGTTGATTTCTAGGGGTGCCACATTACTAGTTCATGCTTCCCATTGCAGGTTCCCCATTGGAGCCTGCCTAGAAAGTACAGGGACAAGTTTCAAAAGAAAGTGGTAGGGATTTTCTCTCATACTTGAACACCTTCCCCTTCTTTAAAGAGGTCTCATCTTTGCAGAGCCAAAGCCCTCTTCTATCTATGGCCCACATTTAGGTTCAACTGCTGAATTAGACATTTTGGGTGGGTGCCCTGCCAATTCCCTTCTGGCAGTAAAAGCCTTCAAAATACAGGGTTGGAAGTGTTTGTATAATTTTTGGGCCCAGACCTATATTTAGAGAAAGGTGCCAGTTTCTTCACTCTCCGGGAGTGTTGAGAGTGACTTGTTTCATTAACGCTATCAGTCTTCACTTCCAAAGCTTTTAAACTTTTTATCAGTCTGGACTCACCTATGTCTTTGCTTTGACTGAGATGGATTATCAAAATTCATAAATTCAAATATAATTTTGGGCAGTTTGGATGAATCCCACATGCTGACTGCCAAATCTGGCTCATTTTTCAAATGGATCAGATGCTTTTCTTTTCCTCTAACAAAATTAGATTTTGTTCATTTGGGTGTATGTGTATGTGGGAAGGGTGGGTGTTTTGCAAGTTGGTGCCACTTTCAAAATAGAAAATACAAAAGTATAATTCTTGGTACTAAGAAAAAATATAAATATCCTTCTCTCTGAACAAGTTAACTATAAGCAATCACACCTTGCTGATATTGTGAATAAATGTGGATTATCCCAACAACAGCAGGTTCCCTCTCCTGGTTTCTTGGGGAGCTGAATGGACCCTTGTCCCCAGTGTTTCCCAAGACATTTGTCTCAGAGCTCTCCCATGGAGACACATGGTGCCATGCTTGTTCTGGTTCTGTGAGTACAAGCTAGATTAGTGTCTTCATATCCCCAGTAGGCCGGTGCACTTTCAAGACTCTAGTCCCTGCTCTTGCAGTAGCTGTCCATTGGGTGAGGTGCTATTTTTCCAGGTCCAGTGGGAAATGACATTAGTTGTAACACAGCTATGACTTAACCAACTTAAATGGGCTTGCAAATCACATTGTTTAAGTTCAGATTCTGATTCAGTGAGTCAGAGCTGAGTCCCAAGTTCTGCATATCTAACCATTTCCCAAGAAATATCTAAACTCTGGGTCTTAAGACTACACTCTGGCAACAAGTGTTCATATATACTATATACAACGGAACAGGTGGGCACCAGCAGCTTAAAAGTCCTACTACAACTGTAAAATGGAATCTTGTCTAAAGTAAGCACTCCAGATAGGAATGGTTGTTACCGACACAATTTTAAAAGGTTACCGAAGATCACCTGGCTGGGGTGCAAACTCAAGCAATTTGGTACTAAGCTTTAAACCCATGTCCCCCTTGACCTGACGGACTACATTCTTTCACTCTACCAGTTGTTCTATGTCTGTCTAAAACTCCCTTGCCTCTCTATTCAAATGACAGTCTCTCTCCTTTCTCTTGACTACAGGATGCAGTCCTCAGCCTCAGACAGAGTTATCACTCCCTTTTTTCAAATAATGTGCACACATATATATTTAGCCAGTACTCCTAAACCACTAACACGCATCAACTTATTTCTTGTCCTCACCCCCCCACACACACAACTTTGAAATAAACTACAAAACAAAGAAATTAAAGATGTCATAGGCTGAAAGTTGAACCTTGGAAGAGCGCCCAAACATTCCCAAATCCTCCAATAGGAATGAAGAAGAGTGGAGAGAGTAGGAATAGCACTGAGGGACCTCTCTCATCCTTTCCTAACTTCTCTCACCAGCTGTGATCAGAAAGATAAGATCAAAACTGGGGGGGCAGGCTTGAGTTCACAGGGAAAGGAGAAGCAGATGGGCAGGGGACTGTGGAGGACACCTGCCCATTCCTTAAATTAGAAGAGTTACAAAGTAGAGAGCCATACTCAGACAATTAGGAGAGATTGTATAGACACTGAGTTGAATTCTAGACCTAACATTTACATGCCTGCTTTTTACAGTGACTCTAGATAGGCAGAAAATATCCTTAAAATCATTTCATCTCATTTTTATCTGCATCTCTTTACCAGTAGACCGCACAAGACATTTGTTGAAAAACAAACAAACAAAAATAGAACAAGGTCAACAAAGAACAAATGAGTAAAAGAAGCAACAGTTAGATATGGCTCTTTTCACTTAATTTGTTTCTTGAACAATGACAGCTAGTAATGCCCTGTTTATTCATAATTTTGGTAAGTAGAACTTAGTGAGAAAAACTCACGTGTGTAGTTATCATCAGTGGGAATTATTTTCTTCTAAAATTCTGAGGTTTCCATTAGGGATTTAAGGCAAATTCATTTCCCTAGAGAACTGCTTTGTGGAAATACAACCACTAGAGTACAACCTTCTGTTATCATGAGAAGAGAATGATTTAAGAATCAGAAGCATGTAGAGTTGAAGAGCCAAGGACCAACACACCAATGATCACCCCACCACATGAACCCCAGAAATTACCTCCTGATCCCTACCTTTAAGAAATCATAACAATGGTATAGTGAAATTCAATAACACCCTAACAAAAATCAAACACTTTTCTTGATATCATAGACTCAATGTTATTTGGCATGACAATAGAATTAATGGTATAACAAAATTCCAGGGAGTTTCATCCTAACATTTTTTTTAAAGCAATATCTTATCATCTAGTTTCCATTTGGCCATTGGAATTTCCCTGCCAATCTTGATTTAAGGAAAAAGAGGAAATGTGTACAAAATATAAAAACATAATACCAAGAGAAAAGGGTGATCACAAACATTAACAGCAGTGAGGAGGTGAGATAAGTGTATAATTATGTCCATGAGCGACGTTATGTCCATCTTCATACCTCTTGATGAATTTCCAGCACAGCAGAAGACTTCCTGACCGTGGTTACAGTGTGCAGCCTAGATATAGAAGAAGAAAAGTGCAATCTAATATATATGTACATCATGTACACATACATGTATATATACAGGCACATACATATACACATATATACGTATATCATGTCTCACTTGACTAGTATGAGGAATGTTGCATAAGACAAGTATCACAAAGAGTTGGCCAGTAACAACTAAATTTATAATAATCAAAGACAAGACATTCCCTGAACACAGCTTTTCCAAAACAAACCTCTCACGTCTGACACATGTCCTGTTTCCTCGTGAGTTCCCTGTCCTCCAGGACAAAATTTCTTGCCACTCACATGATTCACCAGTGATTGACCTGTGATCACCTACTCAGAATATTCTTTGGAAAGACAACATTCAAATTAAGAAGGATGGGAGATTTGATGACAATAGCAACACCAGAGTTGGGGATTTTGGTCTTTGTTTTCCATCTCTACTAAAATGCTAAGATTACAAAGCATCTCACTCCTTTGCTGCACACCATTAGTGTCTTGTGAATATTTATGAGGTCTGCCATCTGAAGTCTGGTTTATACAGCCTCTTGTGGTATCTGGTTAGGTAGGTGGATAATAGCAAAGGCTGATTCCACAAGCTGCACTGTTCATGCTTTCTTCTCCTGGTCTCTAGTTTGCTGACTTTCAACAAAAACTGCATAAAATAAGCACCTAAGATCACTGACCTATGAAACAACTGAAGCACCAGTCCAATACAGACCAATTAAAGACAAGTTTCTGCAGGTGGAGTCTAGGTAGCAGTCCCCCGGGTATGTCTAACAGACAATCTGAGTGGAGCAGCAGTATTTACAAAATACAATCCTGGAAACCCAGGTATAGTGAGAAATAAGCTTTCAAAAAGGGATCTTGACCATATTTTTCCTCTTCGTTTATCAGCATCTACCAAAATTTCAGGGGATTCAACCGGATGTGGGGAAGTAAGGGAAGAAAAGGGGAATGGAATGAGTTAACTTTTAATGAACTGTTACAATTACTTAAAATTTACTTTCATAATCTCATGTGCAACACATTAGCTTTTTATGTGAATTCAAAATAGCTCCCAAGAGTGTCTCCCATTATAAGCAAATACATTTCAGAGCTCGGGAAAGGAAAAAAACAAGGATATCAATTAACCCACATTTAATTTGATTTAATTGTTATGCTTGCACATGAGCCACTCTGTGACCATGCTGGGTCACTTTGCCTCAATGTTACCTACTTCCTTAACTTTTTAATAGCAACAAATACAAACAAGATTTTTTCTTTTTTTTTAGAGCTCAAATGACGCTTCCGGGGTCACTTCTTACCCTCCTGCTCTCCCTGATGCAGATCCTTCTAAAATCAGCAATTCACCAAACCTCATCAACATTCCTTCCTGAAGATGTTTTGTCTCTAGAGTCCGAGGTCACCACCCTACACCAGCACACACCTGCTGTTTCCACCAAGAGTTAGGGCTCCAGGGTAAAGAAGTAGCCCTCATATTCTTCTGGCAAAGGAATTTCTTTATTTTGTGTAAAAGGCTAATGGAAGCAGGTGAACAGAACCATCTCTTCGCTGGGTGATTTCTCCAAAGGCTTGAGGTCCTAAATCACTTTCTTTCACATAAATTTCCCCCTTTTTACTGTAGAGTGTTGAATATTTATGTGCTGCTCACTCTTGTGAGTGAATGTACAGAACACAGAGTCAATCTGAGGTAAAATTATGAGGCAAAAGTGAAATTTGACTTCAGCCATTCCTGTCAAATGCCATCACCAACAGATGAAGAAATGTCTATTATTTTCTCTTATAACTGCTGTATTAGAAGTATTCTCTCAACCTGCATTCATAATAGAGTATTAATAACTGATAAGGACAAGGTGTTATTACTTCCAAAATAGATGCACTTTAGCCTTTAGATTTAACTGTTCAACAGAGAAGTCATTAACCACCAACATGAGGGGGGAAAGACATAGTTACTACTTCACCCTTTCCATACTTAGATGCTCTATAATCTTTATCACTTCACCACCTGGGTATCGCCATCAGTTCCTCCCAGTCCTTGCCTCTGAACAGTTCATTTTCCCAAGTAAACTTTTGTAAATAACAGAATTCTTCCGAATTATTGCCCCCCCACCTCCAAATTGTGTATTGCTTTTCCTCCCTTTTATTTGTGATTTATTTCCTTGACTTTTGCCTTTGATCCTGTATTTATATGATAAGGAAACTAAAAGTCAAAAGTTTGCCATTTGCTCAACCAGAATAAGAGAACAAGATAAAAATTCACATTTTCTTTAGCCAGGTCTACCTTTTTGCATCAATTTCCTACTTAATAAAAATTGTATTGAAAAGTATCAAGACTCAAATGTGTAAAAGAAACTCAGAGAACCTGTGGCTTCTCAATCCCCCCACTTCAACCCAAGACTTCAGGCACCAGTTCCACATTCTTCTGCTTAACACACAGGAAAAAGAACCAGAGACTGTTCTTACTTTTCTCACCCTGAGCCAGTAAAGCTTTAAGAAAAGTGGTACCAAATCCCCCAACTCACTTCTTCATTATCTGTAGGGTAGATAAGCTGGTCAGACTTTTTCCTACCATTAGCCTTTATGACCAGCTCTTGTGGTATTATTGTACCCTCCCCATGTTTGCACATGCCTGGGCCCAGTGGGTATGCACATATGTGAGTGGGCTTACCTGGGCCTGATAGGAGGAGCTAAAAGGGTTGTGTCATGGGGACATGGGCACAGGAATAGGAAAGAGAACAGGAGAGAGAGAAAAAAAAGAAAGAGAGAGAGAGAAAGAGAGCCCATAGAAAGAGTGTGAAGATTCCTTGGACTTAGAGGTTCACCTTCCTCCCATCGCCCCACCCCCTGGTCCTGGCCCTACCTGCAGTGTCTGTGTAACTTCTAGAACCAATAAAGTACCTACCCAGATTGTAATGCCTACACTACAACTGGCATCACAAAACAGGATGGTTGGTTGCTCTAAATTGTCTAACAGAAACTGTGAAGATGAAAGAATATGAGTTTAGAAACCTAACAGAACTGAATTTAAATCCCCGCTCTCCTACTTCTTAGCTGTGTAAGCCTGTGTAGTTTATTTAATCTCAACCTTCCTTGAATCTGTTTCCTTATCTGGAAAGAGACAGACTAATGAGACTGGTGAAAATTAAAAAAAAAAAAACACAAGAGCTGACAGTAAAAAATATCATTTCCCTTCTCTTCTTTTTACTGACCAAATCCTATATTTTTATCTAATGGTAGAAATATTCCAGAGAAAAGGATCGTTTCTCTTTTAAGAATTAAATTTTGAACCATTGCGATTTGGAATAGTCATCTTGGAGTCAAATGGATTTGGGTCCAGATAGGAAAGTGTGATACACAGTGGATACTCAAACAGAAGCAACTTCACATCATAGTTGCTTTGTGATTAACTATCTACCCAGATGATCCACCATTTCTAATTGAGCAGAAAATAAATTTCTTCTTATGATAATCCTTGTGCTAAATTGTTCTAATTCTAAGAAGACAGCATATCAGAACAGCTTGCACTCTATGGAATTTGAAACAGATTCATTCATTTCTGGCTTCTGAAATTTTACCTGTAATCTTCCAAAGACTTCTTCTTGGTTGGTTTCAAACCACCGGTTTGGCAACAGGCAAATCTGTAATCGATAACCTGGTAAATGATGGGATTGTACATTGCTGCTGATTTTGCAAGTAGGGTAGGCACCACAGAGAGTTGTATGGGGATGGAGTCTGGTCTTCCAAAAGCTGACCACACAGAGACCACAGCATAAGGAATCCAAGCAATCAGGAAGCCTGCGCAAATCAACATCGCCACCTGGTGAGAGAAAGGGGCAGGGAACAAAACAAAGGCCATGGTGGAAATTGATGGTGTGAAGAAGAGCAGGTAGCCTATTTCTAAGAAACTCCATTATTAACTTTCTATTTATCTTATCTATAGGAATCCATTTCCTAGAACTTCTGAGATGTTAGACCAGAAGTAATTTCTATTCTAATCCAATTTACCATATCCTATCTCTCTACTCTAAAATCTGAATATACCCAAAAACCTGTATAACCTTATAAAAGTTATCAGATTATGCCTACACTGAAAAAGAAAACTTTCCCAAAAAGCACCTGTGCTCCTGAAATTTCCAGGCTTCTTAAGCCACATCCATGTAAAAACTAGATGGAAAATATGTTCACCTTGGTGAATTTTAAATCATCCATATTTGCCTCAGGAAACTTAGAAACTCTCCCTGTTTGAAATTCTAATTTGAATCTTTTACAGAGACTTCTTTCTAATTTGACTCTTTTACAGAGACTTCTATTAAATGTTATTTCTTTTGACTTAAGTTTTTCTGAAGTTTATTTTCAGGTAGTAGAAACTTAGTCGATACAAAGTAAGTTGGAATCGTCAAAAGTTAACCATAGAGACAGTTAGAACAAGGCACTTCCAGAAAGAATTTTTCACTCCCAAAATTAAAATTATCCTGGGGGTTCCTTGACTTCACAAAGAATAGAGCTAGGGTTTGAAACAGCATCACTAGTTTCTCACCACCTGCCTTTAGTAATGTTATCCAAATCAGTACCTTGTAACTATTGAGCTGATGCTATTAGTTACCTCATTTTTAGCTAGTGGACAAGCCACCATGCCAAGTGCTGGGGCAGACACCAGCAGCCTTCATGCCTGCTTGTGTCCGTCTAGAACATGAAGAGCTATGCTCTAAGACTGGATAGGATTTAAATGCCAGTTCAGAGGAAAACAAAATTACATCTTATGACATCTTATGGGGTAAATGAAAAGGAGTTTCATGAAGGATGTGACACATAAATGCTTCTTGGCAAGTGGAAAATTAAAAGAACAGTAGTGAGACTGGCCTGAGCAAAGACATAGACCGGTATGTGTAAGGCTGCTCAGGAACTAGGGAACAATTCATTTTGGCACATTAGAAGCAACATCAGGAAATGAGGCTGGGAAGAAAACTACACATGTGCACTGAGGATGGTGTATAACATATCCCAAGGCTTGCACTTAATTCCAAATGCTCCTATGTACTTGAGCAGGGGACAGAAGGGCTTTGCTTAGGAAGATCAAGTATAAAGTACATGGCAGAAAGGTCATTGTTTATTCACTCAATCAATAAGTGTCCGTAAGCATCTTCTATATATTTTGCATTCAGGCTAAACTAATGAACAGAACAGACACATATAGGTCCACACATTAGAAAACCTTCCAGTCCACATGTAGAGGTTAGACTAAGCCATTTTCTGAAGGAGAAGTTAAAGGAATCTTAATGACAGTACTGGCATTGGCAAACCAAATCCAACCTCTGGATTTTCATTTTAATTTGATCCTGAAATTATTTCTAGTTGAGAAAAATAGCAGTAGCTTCAATTATGTATCTTTACACTCTCTACTAGAAAACTCTTTCTGTAAGATAATAAAACTATATACCAATTAACCCCCTGTGCAATTGACATCTGGTTTCATATACTTGTTTGTTTGCTATTATTTCTCCTCCCAGCTTGTCACCATCCCTTCCATACCATGGATGGTTTTGTGGAGTTGGTATTACGGTATCCCATTACCTGGCCAGATAACTGTATGCCTTACCAATGGAATGGGAGTGACGATGGACATGACTGGAAAGAGCATTTATTGTTATCATTTTATAAGAAAGTTCTAGAAAAGTGGGCATTCTTTTATCATAGATTTTCCTAACACTCTGGGAAGATGTAATGATGCAACTGTAGCCAGTTTTATATCCTCTTTCCCCCATCCTCTTATTTCAGAAGTAAAATCACAGTTCCCAATCAAGGTCATGGCAAGTTAGTGAGAGGCATCACTGATGATGAATGGAATACTGTTTTATTAATAACAGTTAAGACAAAAGCATTTGTGCATGTCATTTTGCTTTAAGAATTTAATTTTACCTATTTTTAGTATAAAGACCTGTTTGTGGTCATACATTTCAACACACTTTCATCACCACAGATATATATATATATATATATATATATATATATATGTGTGTGTGTGTGTGTGTGTGTGTGTGTGTGTGTGATATATATATATATATATATATATATATATATATATATATATATGTGTGTGTGTGTGTGTGTGTGTGTGTGTGTGTGTGCCACATATATATATATATATATATATATATATATATATATATATGTGTGTGTGTGCCAAAAAGGGACCATCCCTACTCCTGTCCTGAGAAACAACCTGTCTGTAAGGTGTAGCCCATGGTTATGGGATATGTCAAGAAAAAAAATGGGAAATGCACTCTAAAGCCTCAATTTGCAAAATTCTACCCAAGAAATTAAAAGATTATCTCTGATAATCAGCTGCAGCAAAGAAAAATAGCAACATCTGTTTCAGGTCCATTCCAAAAGATAATAAAGAAATTGCATGCCAATGTGAATAAAGTGAACCCAGCACATGCTGACATCCTGTGTTAAGGTCCTGCAGTCCAGTGTTAAAGTCCTGATTCAAAATCTGACCTTTCCTGAGCAGTTATGAATGAGGCTAGTGGACCTGGGTAACAACCCTGCTCTCTGGTTTTTACATCCTTTTTGGAAGTCTGCCTGGAAGTTGGATTTGTTTCTGTCCTGTAACTTTCATTTATAAATGAAATGAATGCCTGCAGGCTCACACTGTGGGTCTTTTTGTTTTTTAAGTCCCCAAATAAACAAAAAGCATATAAATAAAGCTCACTTCTGCAGATGTCTTCTGAGAACTTAACAGAACTCTATCCTTTCTCCTTTGGTGAGTCATATGATGATTTCACAATATCTCAAAAGCTGTTTTATGTGTTACTGCCAAAGTCAGTGACAAAAAATAGATTAGCACTTAGTGCCTAATATTTTCTACATTTTTCATACTTTCTACTTTCAAGGAGTCCGCAATGGAAAATAGAAGGGACATAAGATGTTAGTGCTATGCTATCCTCTTAAAAAAGAACATAGAAGCATTTAATGTGCCATATTTTTTAACACCTAACAGAACAATTGTGTTTTTCTGAAATTAGCATATATACTTAAAACTAAAAGGTCAGAAATTAAATTGAAGACAGAAAGGGAGCTATAAACCTCTGTCTGAGACTGCAGAATATACTTATCTTGTTGACATGAATACAAAATTAATATGAGACACATCATTCTCTATAATCATATCAATTTGAAATATATAATATGAAATATCAAGCATTAAACTATTAAAAATTAAACATCAAAATATTAAATATCAAAACAATTTTGAAATTTACTCCACAGAAATTTCCAAAAGTTCCATGTTACACTCAGTTTTCCAGCACTTTCTCCTCAACCTGGCTTACATTTTGTTCTTTCCATTCATCTCTTCCTGCTTTCCTCATGTCTACATGTGTCTTCATTTCTGTTTTCGGGAGCTTCTCTACTAGACATCTTTAAATCAGTTCTAACACAGGCACCTATGTCCAACAACTTTTTCTAAGTTGTTTATTTTTTAATCACTTCACTTTTATCAGTGCCTTTTGGCTTACTGAAAAACCAGTTAAGCTTTAAATTCTTAAATTAGACAGTCTTTGTGGGAGGAAATTCACAGAATATGTGTTTAGCTTCTACAAAAGAATCACACATCTGCAACCCAGTTCATTTTAAATATATCTCACTGCAAAGGCCCAAGGATGATAAGCACATTCCAGCTACAGTCCAAGCTAATATTTCGTGACACAGAAAGAATATACTGTCCATAAAAGATCAATTCCACTGAATTAAACAACTAAAGCAGTAATAGAACAATAGGGTTGAAAGTAAATTCTCCAAGTTATACAAGACTCTGCTACTGGGCTCAAAACATCTAAAAACAGTTTCAGCAAGCAAAATTTCTGAGAAGGTGAGTCCAGTTCTCTCTGTGAGCAGAGCAAGTGTAGAACAATGGAAAGACATTCAGTGTAGAGATTGCGAGGTTAGGGTCCTAGTCATGGTTCAGACTCACCAACTAATGTCAGTAAAACAGAGCTCTTGATAAACTAAGAATTGCCATTTTGGTTCCTTCTATCAGATCCCTTGGCCCAGACCTGAGTAAGACTCCAGCCTTCCTTGAATAATAAAATAGATGAGATGAGAAGAGAACATGGAATTGACCTGAATGTGAAAACCTAAAAGGAGAGCCAAGAAGATGAAACAAATTCTCCACCAATAACAAGTTTGAATCAAATCACCAAACCAGCTAGATGATGAATAGTAAATTTACTTCTGTGATGAGGATGAGATAAGGTCACAAGAAAAGAGATCTTTGATGTGTATGCCATATGTTAACTTTGCTTGTTATCCCAGTAGAAAGTATTAATCCATACTTTTTTAAAGGAAGTGTAAGAATCAAGTTCTTAGTTGCTATGTTCTCAAATCATAAAATACCACTACTCTATAAACAAGCAAAAGCTGCAATTGAAAGGAAAGGATGTAAATTAGGTCATGTCACTCTGTGCATCTGTGTTTTGGTGCTTGGTCTAAACTGAACATAATATTCCCCAGCTACACAGAGGCTGGCTCAAAGAACAGGAAATCATTCATCATTATTTAAGTTTCAACAAAACAAGAGCTTTCACTATTCACTATGGATGAACCAAGGCCATTGAGACAGTGATACAGCTATTCATAGAATCATAAATATTTATAACAAGAGATCAGGTGATTTAGTAATAAGAACTAGTATCAGAGACCTGTAACCAACATAACCAACCTAGCCATTTTCATAAAATCTTTAGGATTTTAGAAGATAACTTATATATCTTATATATCTTCATGCTCCTTCTATACCTCCATTCACAGATGAAAAAATAATTAAGACTTAGAGAGCTGTTTTCCCAGAGTGAATCAGTTGAGATTCTGAGTTGTAAGCAACAGAAAGATTTTGACTGAGACAGAAAGGGAATATGTTAATAAGGACAGAGAAACTTTCTGTCCTGAGTCAGAACTGAAACCAATCAATCAGAAATAGTGCCTGAAGATACCACACAAGTTGGTTCTCAAGTGGAAGGAACTACTGCTGCTGTCATGGCCTCTAGAGAGATCTCTCTGCTCCTCTACCTGTCGTCACTAAATCCTGGGGAAGTTGATGTGGTAGGAGTCTAATCCCTACATATATTCTAGCTGCAAAGGAATCATGGAAAATTATAAGTATTTCTTCAATTTCTCTTCATTTGAGGCCATCTTTATTCCTCTCTCCACTCTCAAGTAAGACACAAAATGTTGAAAATTCCTCAACACAGAAATTCCAGATACAGAAAGGAATTCTAACACTGGCAGCTAAAATAAACAACAAATGTCAGGTATGTGAAGCTTCTCATAGAACTAGTACAAAACTAGGTTTGATCCCTAGTTCAAAATTTTTTCCTTCAACAAATATAGCCAGTCCTAAAATAACATTTTTTTCCAAAATCAAAAAAATATAAATCCTAGGTAACACTGAATAAAATGACTTTATTTGAGGGCTTTCTTTGATTAATAAATCATTTTACTACATGTTGTAGTTTCCAAGAACACATAGACAACTTGAAGTGAGAACTTATTATAAATTTATGCTTAAGGTGTTGTGTTGGATCCTGTGGGTAAGAAGTAAACCAAAAGAGTGGTCATTACCCCAGGTACTTTACTGACAAAGATAGACTTTGAGCAAATAATCACCAAAATAAGCATGACATTGCAAATTAATTCTAAATTATGAGAAATTCTAAGGAGTAAATGTAAAGACAGCAAAGAAACATTATAATAGGAAGATTTGAATTCAATTTGAGAAATGCTTCCCTGGAAAGTGACACTTAAGTGAAGAACAACTAGGAACAATCAAAGGAAAGGTATTAATTGATCCAACTTTTTAAAAAGCAGTCCAGGTCAGCCATCCCACAAACTATCTTTTGAGTCCACAGGGGTTCTCTGAATCTGAACCCTTAATGATCAAGAACACTGGGTGAACAATAAAGGACAGGAGTCATTTGAGAGAATAGAGGCTTATAAAAGAGTTTAATAAAAGATTTCAGAATTAATATGAACTAACAAAGCAAAACAAAATGCCTCCTCTGGTATAACAGGAGCTAAGGCGCTCAAGCAAGGGTCAAGAGACCACTTAACACCCATCAAAGTAATTAGATTAACTCAAGTATTCAATTATGGATTCACTCCAGAGATCTTGATTAAGCATCTAGCCGGCAACAGTGGTGTACAGGAGTAACGAAGACAGCACCAGTCCTCACCCAAGAGAACAGACTGACAGTATTGCCATTCGCATAAAGAAGCCAGCCAGGATGGGTCAGGAAGACTTCCTAGTCGAAAGAAAGGAAATTGGGTGCCTATAAAACCTTGATACTAACTAGAGGCCAGGATATGATCTACAGGTGTTAAATGAATAAATGTGAAGTACTAATATGATCTCATGTTAACACCTGAAAAATGAATCTACTCTTCTAGTCTTTCTCCCACTCTACCATCGCCTTCGCAGAAGCCGCAACAGGAGTGTGCACGGCATTGTGGGAAGACTTTAGCAAAAGCGAAAAACTCAAAGAAGGAACTATTGCATTTCTTAGCTTCTGACTTTTAAAATTGAAATTTGAAATTTACAGGAGATGAAAGTCATTGTGAGAAAAGCATTTTAAGTGAGAAAAAAATAATGACTTTAAATATCCAAAGCCAGAGACCTGAAGGACTCAGGGGATTAAGTTTACTTGTAAACAATCTAGAGGGAAGCATAATGATAGAGAATCCAGTTTCCCCAGCCCAATATGAGCAGAAGGCCCACAGTCTAAAGGCCCACAGCAGTGGAGGACAATGGGGATGCTGGTACCTGTCTTTAAGAAGCTGCTGCACTGAGCCTAGTCTGATGGGGTGGGGTAGGGGGCAGTTGAGGGATGGTGGGGGAGAAATAGAACCCTGGTGCACCTGACAATATGCATGCAGAACACTGTTCCTTATTCCTCAGGGTCACACCCGAACTCTCAGTAGCCATCAGAGGAGTTAGAGTTAAAACATAGGAAGTTACTAGAATTGTTTATGAGCCAAAAGAGGCCTGAAAGTTGGAACAAGAAGCCAGTCAAGTGAGTCAAGACAAATGAGAATAAGGCCAGAGAGAGTCTTAAATGTCCCAACTATACCACGTTCAGTAGCCAGTAAACAAACCAGAAGCCCCCACCTTTGATTGCTCTGGAGCTAATACATATCCCTGGGGAGAGGAGGGAAGCCCTGATTCAGTTGAATTCATCCTGATTACTTAATATCGGTTGTTTTACAAGATGTAATCTGTAGGGATAAGAATGTGCCATAGAAATATAAAAACTCTTCTTGTTTTTTTAATTTTCCTTGGGGTTTTAATTGCTCACCTGTTTGCAATCCATGAAATTTCAGACTGTTAGAAAAGTCTAGCAAAACCATCTTTTTCTTAAGTTAATTAAGGAAGATGCAAAGTTGAGAAATGTTTGCAAATGGAACATTAGTTTTTAGGATGACAGAACCAAACAGGCAAAGTGTAGACTCACATAATAACCCAGATATAAACAATCACAGTACACAGAAAAGTCAGTGATTTTGATCCCAGAATCCAAGGAGGTAATCTTTAAATACCAAGCTTTTACATCAGGCTGTTCGGAAGATCAGAAGTGTTCACCAAGTAAACAAGTGAATTACTGTTCCTGAGAGGTAAGTGGATGGAGGAAAAGACTGTGAAGTGACCAGTGTGAGGGTGTCTCTACTTATTTTTACTCAGGAAAAAAAAATTGAAATTAAAGTTTTTGAAGATAATTTAAATTTTGCACAGAAGATGTCACAATAGAAAGTTGTTTATTTTCCAATGTGGGTTCGATTTTAGCATGCATTTTTTGTACAAATTAAGAACATTTATTTTTTTAATATATTTAAGTTATTTTAATATAGATTTAAAAGACATGTAGGCATAATGATAATATAAATCGTATATAAAATGCAATGTCCCTCAGTGTGTAACTTAGAAGATATATATAAAATAAAATTATGTATGTCTATACTTTTCATTTAACATCTCTGGTTAATCTGATCTGAGATGAGGCAGTCTTTAGTCTGTACAGCTCAAATCAAGGAAAATGACAATAATAAATCAAAGTAAATAGCATATGTGTAACTTTACCTTGTGTATAATGATTTTAGAGGCACTAAGTTGCTGGCGTTCAACAATACACAACATGATGTTTGGGTATTTGTAAAAGCTAATTATGAGAGGGCTGAGTAAAGCAATCAACTAAGAGAAGAAAGGATAACAATTGACAGACATAGAGAAACTGGCAAGAAGCACCTCAAGGGAATGAGGATAGGAAACTGTTTGGCAAGAACATCAAAATTCTCAAGGTCAGTAACATTAAGAATTGGCAAGATTAGCAAAAGAATCATGTGACATGGCAGTCATGTTTAAATGTGCCAAACTAGAGGGTTCAAGGTAACTGAAATCTACATCCAGATGTGATGGACATGATGTTGTTTCCTTGGACATACTTCCAAATACTATGGAAATGGAATATTTTTATCATTGCTGCCTTTCCCAGAATAGTACTTGATACAGAAGTGGATTTAGAGTAAATGTAATTCAAATTTAACTTGGATCAATTCTTTTGGTTTAAATTTCTTTTGTTATGCTGCATATATTTTATTGAGATAATGTGGACTTAAAACACTGTATATAATTTAGGAGCACAGGTTCACACCTCTTCAGATAAATGTCAGCACACCTCACCACTACTAAAGCACCTATGGTTCTCCATAGTCCATTTGACCCCTTTTCATATATTTCTTTCTATTTCTTACCCTACTCCTCTGATAACCTCAATTCTACAGTCAGTTTTCTACATTTTTCATTTCTTTTTTTGTTTGTTTGTTTGTTTGGCATAGGCACACAATGGACTAGGACTATCAAAAAAAAAAAGATGAAATTTTCCCACTTGCAACAACATGAATGAAACAGCAGGGGATTAAGTTAAGAAAAATAAATATGAAGGAGAAAGACAAATGGCAGATGACTTCACTCCTATGTAGAATATAAAGAAACTAAACAAAAGCAGAGACAAACTAAACTATTTGTTTTCGAAATCAAAGATACTTGTACTGTAAGCACTGAAAATGAATAACTTAATTCATGATCTTGCATTTCATGGAAATATGTTTCCAACTTTAGAGCCAACTATAAGATAGAAACAGATCATAATTTCTGATTCTTCATTTTTGCTCAGGTAGAAATGCTTTGTTATTAGGTTATCAGTATAGATTCTAATAATCAAAACTTTCCTCGAAGCTTTCTCTCACTCAGCATGTAGGTTTAGGGAGCACAGGTGAACTGGAACCACCCAGAATCTGACTCACATTGTGCAACCAACAGATTGTTACACATTTTTAAAAATTTGCAATTTGGAAAAAATAATGTTACTAAGATCAAGGCCCTGAGTAGTTAGAAACCACCTTTGTTCTGGAGGGAACTGTGTTACAAGTGCCTGTGAACAGTGGCCTTCAGAATAGACTCTGATGACAATTGAAAGTGGAATATCAAGCAATATAATTTACTGGAGAACCAGAAGACATAATTAGGACTTTTTAGAATTCAATATAGAAACTAGGATGTATTGATACTAAATACAGAGCTTGTCATATTTCCTGTATATCATTTATAGTGACAGCATGTACTTATAAAAAATGACTCCTTCAACATAAAGTTGATCCATGATAAGTATGCAAAGGTCACTTCCATAGACTTTACCAGAATTCCTACAAATTCCTAAATATTCAACAACTGCTTTCCTTTAAGGCTTTCTATGCACCAGACAACAGGATCACCTGGTTTTTCTCAGTGGATCTCTGTCACAATCCAATGAAATGGATGTTACTGCTTCTATTCCTCTTAAAAGGGAAAAAGGATTCAAAGAAGTATTGTATCTAATTCCAGGTCACAAACCCAGCAGTGGTGATGGTGGAATGAAAACCATGATCTGTTTTCAAATTGTATGCTCTTTCCCTTACATCACAGTATCTAAAGAGCTGTCAACTCTGAAACCAGTATTTAGGGACTTAACCCTGTAGAAATTGCTCTTGTGTTAAGGTAACTCTCCCATAAGAAAGCAGATGTGATAACTAAGCCCTTACTTTAAAAATAAGGCCATATGGCGGAATTTCCCTAATCATGCCCACTATAGTGCTTGCAAAACAGCACATTTTATAAAGCATTTTATGATCCATAAAGATTGTTATTCTTATTACTAAAATAACACTCCAGAACAAAATATATGCTATTGACTAAAAAGTCTAAGCGCCCATAGATGCACTGCACAAATTTAGTAATTACTTGTGCATGTGCATACATGCATCTGCATGTGTGTGTGTTTTACTAAGAGAGGAACATAGACAAAGTATTGAGAAGTGCACAAATCTAAAGTTTTCCCAACTTCCCATATTCCTATCCTCTTTGTCTTATGAAGGTTTTATTGTTTTTGCTATTGTTATTGTTTTGACCTAAAGGGTCAGGAAGATAAGTGATAGGCCTGCTTAAATAATGACAGAAGTCATCTCCTACTACTTTTTGTATTTTCCTTTTTTTTTAGAGTCTAGGTCTCACTATGTTGTCAAGGATAGTCTCGAACCTGCAGACTCAAGCAATCCCAGCCTCCTAGCACTGGGATTACAGTTGCATGCCACCATTCCAGGCACATTATATCATTTTTTAATTGAAATATAAATAACATAAACTTCAGGTTCATGACATATAAAAATTTAATTGATCAGAACACACCTCTATAAATCATAGCTGCAGTTACCTTAGTCAGTTTCACTTCCAGCACATGGCTGCTATGAATCCGGCTGTCAAAATGAGCTACTTCTTTGGAGGAGGACTTAACCTTGGCAATAATCTTCGCATAGGAGAACACAATCACAGCCGTTGGGAGCAAGAGGCAGAAGAAGAGGATGTTCAGGATGAAAATCTGGCCCCCTACTGAGGCCTGGGCCAGCCACCAGTCCAGGGTGCAGGAGGTTCCGAAAGGCTCAGGTGCGTAGTCCCCCAGACCTACCAAGGGCATGGTGGTCCAGAAAGAAGCATAGGCCCAGATGACTGCCAGGCAGATGTAGGCGTGCTTTCTTTTCAGCCAAACCCCTGGAGGTGAAAGAAAAGTATTACCAGAAGGTAATCTGCCCTACACCCAATTACCTCCCCTTGATATGTCAAATTCCACATCCAAAGAGTCATTCCATTGGATTCTGGGAGAAGAGGTCAGATAACTGAAGCCTGATGGAGAGTGAAATGAAGGGAGAAATATTCCAGAGCTTGGACCTTTTTCTTAGAGAATAAAACTGGAAGTCATTTCACAGGGAAAGTTTTCTCTAGGTAAGTGGGGTCTTTAGGAGAGGGAAGTAACAAAAGCTGGGACAAGGGTCAGTTGAAAGATGAGAGGGTGCTGAGGATGATAGATTTAGGGAAAGGCCTTTGAGATCATGTCTAATACAAGAGGTTGGTGGGTACGATGTGTGGATCCAGCACAAAAATGCGTGTAGAATGGATCATTCAAGGGAGAGTACTTTGGGGTGGGTGAGAAATAATAAGACAGTGCTTATGTCCTTAAAAGCCCCTTCTTCCTAAGAGCAGTCGTGTCTCTCATCTCATTTGTCCTCCCACGAACTTGTCGAAAGGGAGTTGATAGGGCATAATCATGACTGTATGGTGTGATCTGAAAGCTGCTGACTCTGCTCAATGAGAGCAGATTTTGATTCTTCAAACATGAATAACAAAACAGTCACACTCACACAGCCATAGTGGGAGAGGGAGAGAATTGAGAGTGTGTATCAGATTCCACAAAAGTCATTCTGTGAGAATATTTTCAGGAAAACAAAAAATAAGCTCCATTTTTAGCACTAGTTTTCATGAACCAAAAGAGAATTCCAAGAGAAGTAGTGCAGCCATCTAAGGAAAGCTGAGAAGCACTAGTGATTGTTTTCCAAAGTTCCACATAACCATCAAGGACGGGTTGACCTGATCTAATGCTGCAGCCTTCACAGGAGATTACCTCCACATTCTTCCCATCACCTCAGTTTGAGCGGGCCATAGAAGTGACTCCTCACTGCCTTGGTTTTGTAATAATAGAGATGAACTATCAAAATATAGTCAATACAAGCCAAGGGATTTCTTCAACGTTCACTCAAGGTGTGCCTCTGCCTAGTACCATATGAATCTTGAGAAGCTAGTAGGGTCTACCTCTATTTCTATTAGTGTCTAAGCTTCTTATTTCTTTGTGTAATCTTTCTAGATGTTGGTGTTCTTAACAGTAGAATGGAGAAAATAAGAATATATTGCTTACAGTATTGACAAGTTTAATGGAATAAATAGGCCTCCGTTGCGGACCATGAGTAACAATCTTAACTTGAACTTTAACTTCTGTGTCTGTCTCCTGTTGCCTTAACAAGAAATACAATAGATTGTTTCTATACTCTATTATCACTATTTCTCAAATATGAGGCATTTTTATGACAAAATACAATGTCTAGAACCTAACCAGAGACATATATATGTCAGCTCTTGATTATCCCTTATAACGGTTAAGACATTGGCATGGGTCATCTACATATTTATGGAATGTGCATAAGTATACGTACAAGCATTGAAGGTTAAGGTTACTTGGTGAGGTGTTTTATACTTACATTCGAGTATGGTGAAAGCTGTCAAGTACAGGAGGGAGTAGATTAGTAGATTGGTTCTGTGTTGCTCCAGAAGTCAGAACTAGGACCAATGGGTGGAGGTTACTGGGAGGCAGTTTTGTCTCAATATAAGGAATAACATTGTAACAATGAGAGCAGACCAATCAGAGAATGGGCTGCCTTGTGCAGTAGTAAGCTCCCCGTCACTGGTCACTGGAATTATTCAAGAAGAGGCCAAGTGGCTGGCTGTCAGGGATGCCTTAAAACAGTTTATCACATTACATGGGAGAAAGAGCTAAATGTCCCCAAGCGATCTTGTCATTCCAAAATTCTAAGACACTGTGTGGAGGGTTTAATAGTGCGCCAAATCAAATGAGCAAACCACACTATTGCAAGTCAAACTTAGAAGAAGTTGGAAAATATATACAGTTCCCATATAGAGTTATGTCCTGCCTTGAATCTGGGGGTAGACAGTAGCATCTCCTTAACTGATACAAAGTCTACATTTAAGAAAATATTTTAAAAGCAGACACATTTATTACTCCTCGAATATTACCAGGAAATTTTGCCTTCGTGTCAATAATACCTCTAAGTATATTTAAAACCCATTTGGTAGGAACAAAATAATAAGTTTATTTTTGATTCAAAACATCCAGAGAATGTGTAATTGTACATTATTCATTTTATTGGAAATTTGAATTTATTTCTATTGGAGGAGTTAAACTGTTTAGAAAAAGAGATTATAAAATATTTTTTCATAAGTGCTGGATCATTGAAACTGCAATTAACAAGCCTACTATCCCTGGTGCAGGATTTCCTTGGAGTTTGAGACTTTTAACTTTGAAATAGATAGAGAGTTCCAGCATACAGTGTGCCAAGCGTGACCTTCCCCATCTCAGGATCCAGGCTCTGGTCCATCCTCACCATCACAGCAACTCTGAGACTGACAGATAAAGCCATGATAAACAACGCCTTCCTTCTCCAAAGGAAGTCAATGTTATTCCCTGGTTGTGCCTAGTACTCAGGCACAAGAGCTTTTCTTTGTGGTTTAATAAATTCCTAGAACCTCAAGAAGCAAAAGTATAAAAAAATATTTTAACATATAAAATAGTTTGTTTAATCATTAAAAAAAAATATCCAGGGTCTGAAATCTTGTCTATTTCTGGTTCCCCTCACCAATTCTCTTAGTCATTTTTCTAGCTACCTACTACCTCAAAAAGTATGGTGAGTGCAATTTCTGTAGTGTGTCCTTTCCTGCAGGCACAACTAGCTGCATGGCTCTCTGACTTGGAGGTGGACTTTTTGGAATTCCTTATTTCTAAAATCATAGAGTTTGAGTCCTAAAGGAGAATCAAACATGTCTATTCTCATCATTGTATCTTTTCTTGTCATCATCTATTTCGTAGGAACCAACTAAACATCTTGGACTTAACATCATTTCCATGCACTTTATTTCTTTTGTTTGTATGACAAAATGTGGTAGAAGCTTACACATTTTAGACAAAAAAAATGATACTTTGGAAAACATTGTAAGTAAACAGCAGTCAATACTATAAAAGTAGAGTTAAAAGAAACCTACATTGACACAGGCTCATATCTTTGAACACTTTAGAACAAGATAGACTACAAGTAGAAATATTCTTGGTCTGGAGGATATTATTAATCACTTTTTTAAGTCATGGGTAAAATAACATACAGCTCTGACACTCAATTCACCTAGCTTTGACTATCAGGAACGAGAAACCTTCATACTTACCATAGGATAAATAACAGATTTTCAGGTATCGATCCAGGCTGACAGCAGTCATAGTGATAAGACTTCCACAGCCAAAGAAAAATCCAGCCCATCCATACCAGCGGCAGCCAATCCAGCCAAATACCCAGCGGTGACAGAAGCAAGAGATGATGGTGAACGGTTTGCCTACAACTAGAGCACCAACCGATTTGTCAAGGGCAATTCCCTCTGGTTGAAATTTACCCACCTACCTTCACTTGCTGTTGAGGTACATCACAATCCACAAGATGTTTAGATGATAGATGTTTCAATCTAGATCCAATATGTTTATGACCAGACCCAGATTTCTAGGATTTAGCCCATTTTTTTTATTTAACCTCCATTCATTATTTTTCCAGAAAACATTCTTCTACTTTAATTCATACACTGTGCCTTCTCTGTTCAGTCATCACCCTGTTACAAGGGAATGTGCTGAGGAATATTGTCAAACTCTTTATCTAACCGATATGTTAAAAGAAGGGTCCCTAGCCTTATTGCACTAGGAAAACCAAGTTAGGTTGATACCCACAGCCTGGGGGTGCACCCCATCCTCAGGATACAAAGACATCCTAAAGTTCCTGCAAGTTCAGCCAGGTAACACATATTTATTGAGTACCTTCTCTAAGTTAAACACAGATGAACTCTTGATATAATATTGTCAAAATAGTTTGTGCAACCCTCTGAATTATAGACTATGCACCCTTGTATTAGAGCTCCCTAATCCTCATCAGTCTAACCCCATTGTCACTGAAGAAATTGAATGTGAAGGAATCATTACAAATTTATTTTTTAACAGAGAAAGCAGATAAAAGAAATAGTTAATTTATAATATATCATAGGATGGAATGATAGGTAGGGATTAGTTTCACGAACAAATACAAAGCAAACGAAAGAGGTAGAATCATTGTTCTCTGTAAGGGGACCAGAAAAGACCTCACTGAAAATGTGACATTTAGGCAGATGTTTAAATTGATGGTTGAAAACTCAAGCAAATATCTGGAAAGAAAATACAGCAGGCAGAGTAGATAGCAAGATCAAAGTCTGTGGTAAGTATCTGCAGGGTGGTGCTGAAGTCAGCAAAAAGACTAGCGAAATCCCTCAATAGGTTGGAATTGTTGTCTGTGGAACTTGTATGCTCCATATTCCCTATTCAGCCTTCAAACTCTCTGGATGGCAAGACCCATTAGCAAAATCTATTTAAAGCTTCTTTCTGGAGTGGAACTTTTGATAAAGTTTCCCACTCAACGGACTGTATCTGAATCCAGCTGCACGTAAGCATCACTAGAGGAATTTTGTATAGTTTCGCGTTGAGTTGCTTTGTTTTTCTTCGTCAGTCTCCAGAACTCGAAGCCCTCATTTAATCTATCTGAGTGAATTCCAGGACCAATATACTTTCATTTTTCATTTTCCCAGGAAATTCTAATACATAGATACCATAAAGAGCTATTGGTACTTTTAAAACAAATATTAATTGTGTAGATGAAATACAGCTACTATCTAGGATGTGGTTCTTATAATGGAAGCATTATAATGCTTCTTACACTGGAAATAGTTGAAAAAGAAAAAAAAATAATAAAACACATTTAAAATGTTTAAGATTTATTAGAAAGGAAGTGTTTATTAAAGATACCCAAAAAGCAGAAAGTGCTGGAGGCTAATCAGAGAAATATATCACCGGGAAAAATTAATTCCTGGTGAATTATTCTAAAGGCATACAGAGTAATGATGTGGTGTGTGTTCTTGAGCAGACTAACTTTGTGAAACACATTTTCAATGTATGGGACCAATTAAAGATATTTTCACTCAAACCTAGTCTAACTAAGCTTCAGGTATGAGGGGTGTGGCTAAAATGGCAGCTTTCATGCAAACATTTTACTTTCAGTACCAGGAAGGCATCTCCAGAGGTCAGCATGGTTTAGCTGACTGAGAAAACCATTGTTCGTGTTGTCACAGCGCCATCGCGTGGTAGTAATCAAAATGTCATTTATTTTGTAGCCTGGAAAATTCCCTGCGGTTCATCTAAAGGCGTGCAACAAAGAGCCTAATTTGTCGCGCTTCTCTTAATGCTCGTAATAGCTCATGATATTTAAGCCTGTCCGAGATGAGAAAAGTCTTCCCAAATAACCAGAACCAGCCAAATTCTCAATTAGAGGGCACACCAAATGCTATATCATAATTGTGATTCAAAAGGTTGAGGTCTATTATTGCGCTGTTTTTAGAAATTGGTAGTGGCAGGAAAATCCTTTGATAGAAAGAAAATCAAATATCTGAAAACGGAATGATTTAGTACAGTATGGGAAAGTGAAAAAAAATTCCCACTGGAAGAGGAGGTGATAATATGTACTTTTCAAGTTCAAGTTCCCTAGCTCTGGTAACTAAAGATCAAAATAACCAGCAGGTACATGTGAGTGTATCTAGGCAAGCCTGGAATGTTATCGAGGAGACCAAGGAAGTTTCCCCAAAAGCGTCCATATTTGTAAAGGTGAATTACAGTTAAAGGAAAATTTTGGTCTGACACCTCTTTGCTGGGTTGTTAGAGAGGCCAAAGGAGTAAGAATAAACCCATGGCTCTCAATTTTGACTGTATATTAAACTTAGGTATCTTGATAACAATAATATTTGCAGCCCATTAAATCAAAATTTCTGGGTATGAAATCCAGCTGTGAGTATTTTTTGATGTCTTACAAGTGATTTTTTGCACAGCTGTTTCAGAACCACTGAACCCGAAGCTTCCTATACTTGGCAATCAGTTCATAAGTCACATTTAAATATACTATTAGAAGGGCACCTCATCCCCCTTCCTATGGTCATTTCTCAGACAGTCATTGGCATCATTGTCCCTTCAAGTTCTTAGCATTTGATATTTACTTTAAGAGATTTCCACAGGGAAAAGGGGTATAACAGAACTCACAACAGTGAACTGTACATTTCTGGTCTCTCATTTGTCCCATTACTTTGGGGCATCTAACAATACATCTCGTAACCTATATTATTCCAAGTTCTATCCTCAGCATCTAATATGCTCAGCCAAAGGAGAGGATTCAATAAATGTTAAATGAATGATTTCTTTCATCAGATAACACTTTTCTGACTTACTACAACTTCTATAAAAATAATTTGTGAAGCAAGAAGAGCAAAAGAGGACTGGGGTAGGGAGTGATTTCCATGGAGTACTACAGAATTGAAAAGTTTTAAAAATAAAAAAGACAAATAATAAACAGTGTGGTTATGTTACCTGAAATCCCCAGATCACAGACAGCTAAATTGATGGTCATTATTTCAGCAGGTCTCAGCTTCTTCTTTCGTCTAGAAGACATATAAAGGACATACCCATTTCCAAATGTGGACAGAATCCCTACAAAGAAAAATATAAATGCCCATCGTTAAAACTAGGACTTAGAATCATTTGGATATGAAACACTTCTCAATCTCAAAAATGGACATCATAGATTTAGAGGGTGGTGAAAGGACTCTAAATAAAAATCTAAATTAAGAAGATGAAATAAAAAGCATGAGTTGTGAGTGACAGGCGAGGGATGGGTTGCCTCCAAAGGGAAAGTAGTCAGGGATTGTAAGACTGAACTTACCCAGAAAAAGGAGCCACTAACTTCCCAGTGAAGCTCAGGAGGGTGTGGGAATCCCAAAGGTCAGTCCTTGCACTGGCCCCCAGGGTGGAGTATGTCCTTAGCCATTTTTATAGAGTATTGGCTTTACAGAACTCCCTCCCTCTGTCAAGTAGGGTTAACCCTTGGCTTTTGATAAATTCTGAAGATGAAGAGACCCAAAGCAAAAGAGGTGCGTTCACTACACTGTGGACTCCTGAGGGAGCACCAGCTTCAGGAGAGGCAGAGGCCAGAGAAGGCTGGCATAGCCCTCTGCGAGGAAAGGGTCACCTCCTGGAGACACAGTCCAGGACTTTTGCCTCCTGAGGGTGCAAAGATGATGGGTGTCTGCAGCTGCTACTGCACTAGGAAGCCAGGGGAAGTAGGTGACAACTCATAATACGGGTCCTCCCCCTCCCACCAAAGGGAGAGAAAGTGACCCTCATCCCACCAACTTATAAACAATGTTAAAAATTTTTATATCCTTTTATTAATAACTAATTGACTTTGCCATTACAATGAAACTGTTCAAAAGTTCTTACAAACCCAGTTTAAATCCAAAAAGACCCAATCCCTACTGACTTTATTTAAGAAAAGAATACACCTACTTCCATAGCTTAACATGTAGAGTAGATTTCTTCAGGAATTCTTGCTTCATAGTGTAGCTGTGTATAAATGAGAATCTGGTACAGCTGCCTTTAGTAGTAAGGAATAAGGAGAGTATTAACAGGAGAAACCCAGATTTTTCTATTTTTATTTCTACTTCTCCACCACAATTCATTTGGGGGGCAGGAAAGAAATGTGTGTTTCAGCTGATGGTATGAAACCACCAGGAGATAACTGCATTGTGCTTTTAGGAAATTCTGAATTCCTGGCGTCAGTGCTACCTAATGGTCCGTTAAAACCTCTTTAGCTTTCTTCAGACAGAAGAGGAAAAAGTAGAAGAGATTATGGAGTTCTAGAGCAAACCAACTAAAATGAAACTCAGTCTCATTAAAGGAAACCAGTTAGCAAGGCACGCTGGGAAATTAAAATGTGAAAACATGGCTTGAAAAATTATAAACAAATGCCATCCACTTTGTATCCAAAAAGATTAAAAACAGTATCATATGCATTTGATATACAAAACTCATTAAAAAGCCTTTTTTCTACATCTCTTCTGAGAATAATATTTTTTTTTTTCCTTTGGCTTTCCTCAAGTATCTTTAACCCTGAAATTTCATGGGGCTTCATTCAGTGCACAGAGAATTACCAAAAATTACCAAACTATAGTTAACGCTTTATAAACTGCTTGTAGATTATTCCTACAGGCAATCTGATCTGTAGCACTGGGAAAACAAGAACTTATCTTTTAGAAACATTTAAGAAAAAAATCAGGTTAAGAAAATAAAGACTAAAGGAGGGGGGGACATTTTTAGATTATCAAAGTTCTGAATCTTTCTGTGGAATAAAAAAAAATAAAACCAATATAGATTGTTAATAAACTCTTTACTGTGAAACCACAGAGAGATTTCTCAGAGTGAAACACGGTGGAAATGGGTCTCTTTCTCCTCCATTCCAAACTCAAATCAGTCTTTACTAAGGCTTCTAGTATATAATGAGATTCACCAAGAATGTCATTCTATTCTGGTTCTTTCAGAAATATCCATGCATCCCTGTCCTGGTTGGATAGGAAACCAACTAGAGGACCAATACAAGATCTGGGCTAGGATATTTGCAGACCCTTCCAACTAGCCCTTGCCTCACTCTGATTGACACTTCTAGAATACACCTCTGGCTCTAGCTCCAAGTCCCCGAGTCACCTGATATCTTTTTTATCTGAGGATGCCTTTTAAACCTCTTTCTAGCTCTGCTTCACACACCCATTTGAAGGATTATGGATCTTCCTGCACATTCTATGTGCATCAAATGAAACAAACTCTTGATTCCCACCCACCCTAGTTGCTCATCTTCCTGGAATCCTAGTGCCAAGATGGAAATGGACTGAAATTTCTCCCTATTGTGCTATCTAGAGAAGTTGGTCAGGTTATAAATATTACTTTTTTTAATCCATTCCTTGTCATTATTGAGAGAAATTAAATCCAATCTCTGATAATTGAAATGTGTAATAAAAATGCAATGTGAATTTTACTACCAGATAAGTCACTGTGCAGACAGCACTTGCCCATTTTGTTTACTGCTGTTTTCCCAGCAATTTACATAATAGCCATAAAGGGCACTGTATTCATATTTGGGTTTGAAAAGACATAAGGGTCCAAAATTTAAATATGATAATAACTAATAGTAAAGCCAAGAAAATCCCTTTGCAGTGGAATTTCTGATTCGAACACATCAATTCTTTTTGCCTCAAGCATTGACCTTAGAGAGGTCTGTAGACTTTTCTAATGAGTTTTATTAATTTCAGGAAGTTAAATGAAATTTTTATTCCATAATAAATAGATGAGAGAGAGGGGGGGAGGAAGAAATAGGAGGGAAAGAGAGAGAGAGAAAGAGAGCTCTTGACCCAACATCTGAAAAGATTAAAGGCAGACATATCTAAAGACATGACCCACCTGCACACTGGTTACCCAAATTTAAAACAACAATCTCAAATTTAAGAAACGTATTGTGGTTATTTTCTAATTACCTAGACTACTGCTGTCCAATAGAAACATAATATAAACCATAAGTGAGCCACATATGTACTTGAAATTTTTCTTGTAGTCACATTGGGAAGAGTAAAAAGATTACTAAATTAATATTAAAGGATCTTTAACTGCGAGACCCAAAGTGTTATGGGTTAAACACGTATCCAATATTTTAAAATTATTAATGAGCTACTTTACCTTATTTTTTGAGTGATGTATCTTCATTATCTGGTATATATATATATATACACTATTGCACATTTCAATTAGGAAAGGACAAGGTTTAAGTGCTCAGCAGACACATGTGGCCACCACATTGGATAGCATAGTCTGGGAGCAGATGTACCACCCTGGACTGGCTCTGTTCATTACAATACACCTTTTCACCTCTTACCCAAATCACCTAAAGATGCAATTTTACTTTAGGTGAAGTAAACTCAGTATCCACAGTCACTACAGTACCAAGTCAGAGTTTCCTCTGTTGTGAAAAAAGGAGGCTGAACTAGATCACTTTTACGACCCTAGCATCTTGTGGCTATATCAAGGCATTTTTTAAAATGTAAACGCATTCAATTTAAATCAGATATTATTAGATTTAATTTTGTTATTCAGAAAATAAACCAAAGCAACCAAAATGAAATACGATCTCAAGATAGGTTATCTTGTAAAAGTGCTTAGGGTTAGCAAGCGAAATTTATCCCTAAAAACAAAAATCATATCATGTCTATGAATTAGTTTTTGAATATCTGTAATGTCATCCCATCTTCTGCTCACCACCCACTCAAAATGTCCATGCAAGGATTGGAATCTTTGAACAAAACCAACATATCAGGTCATGCTTTTTCTAGATGCAGACTTTGCACAGAAAAATTAAGGAAGCTTACCAATTATTGTTAGGTAAAAGCCAGCCACTAAATCCGCTTCCCAGGAAAGTTTGGAAGCAAAGGGGTCCCCATCTCGAAGGTAATGTGGCAGGCTCTCCTCCTGGGGCATGGCAGTGTGGTTTAGTGCCATGCTGTTCTCCAGCCACCAAGTGTCTGAAAAGTCAATCAGAGAGATCTCAGTAGACCTACAGAAGTCAACTGATACCACTTCATAACTCTGAGCTCTATTTTAAAGAGAAAAGCTAGTTCCTAGGTTCACACTTGATTACTAACCAGAAATGGCTAACTATTTTTCTTCAATGATCCTTAGATATCAATATGTCAACATTTAGTAATGTTACAGTTAGCTTACAGGGAATTCAAGCCTTGTGACACTACTTCCTTTGGCCTCTTCACCCTTTTTGAGATGAGTGGTTAAGAGCCAAATTTCATTCACATTTTCACTTCTTAGCAATTTTTATAAATGTCTAAACTAAATGAAGATATCAAACAAAGGTATAAATATATTTAAATTTATGTAATAACTATCTACCTGTGCATATACATATATAATAGAGAACATACACTCCTTTAAAATATCCTATAATCAAACCCAATGCTTCTGCATATATTAGTCAATTCTGAACTTATTCTTGCCCTTTTTATATGTCAGTTGATCATGTGTTCTAGCTGTTCTTTCTATACTGTGATCTAGAAGCAACTTCTGGAAGCTGTTACAGCAATGAAAAGATCGTTTCCAACAAGGACCCATCATGTGCAGGATTTGTCAGATTTTTGTAGCCATGGAAACCTTTTTTTTGCACAGAATCTCATGGTACTCACATTCAGGGGGCAGCATATATGGAGAAATACTGTCTCCATGAAATGGCATAAAAGAATCAATAATTAAAATAGCATATTTGTAAATGAGAATTCTAAATATTTGTTTCGTGTAGAAAAAATAAACTTCAATTGAAGTAAATAAAATGTTTTTATTGTCATCAAAAACCTTCAAGGCACTGGAAATACTTCTTTGAAGACTTTATTTCAGGGAAATGTGAATACATTGAAGAGGAGCATCCTGTCTATGAGGGGAAAAGAAAATAAATGACTTCTTGGAATCTTCCCTGAATTTATGATTCTGGGCAAAGACATACAGCAAATTATTTGGAATAAATTGTACGTGATTATTCTCATTAGTGTAATCCTTCAAGCAATAAAATACTGCCCTCACACCTGCTAATCAATGGCCCTTTAAACATGAATAATGCCTTCGAAGGTTGTTCTCATAACAAGTCATTACAGAAGTATCTAAAAGCATCCCCGCTTCTCCTTATTAATGAGAAATTTAAATATCTGTTGTGCTATCTGGGATTAACCTTTATGATTCCACCCCAAAAAAATGACAGGTAACATGAGGCCTAGCCAGGTTCAAGTCCTGGTCCTAGGAGGCAATAATGACAAGAATTATTATCAAGGATGACAATTGTGCTGAGCCACTCTGAAAATTATCTTGAAAAGCAACAACAAATTTTCACTTTGATATGTGAAGTTTTCACTGATTTAAGATAAGAATTAGCCAAAAAACAAAAGCATCACTAGCATGGGTGCCTACTTTTGTAAAGTGTCTGATTGTCCTAGCCAAAATATGCCTCCTGTTGATATATTCTGACCTCTGAAATTTGACCATTTGTCACTCTAAGGCATCAACACTCCTGCATCTCTTTCTGGGTATAAATTATCTGAGAATACAATACTTGAATCTGTCAGTGTCCATGAACACTTGAACAAAAATTTTCTGAAAATAGTTGCTTGATACCTAACAGAAGAGAGTGAAACTGAAAATAGGTGTGATGTGGGTTTTATTTGTTATGACACAGAGGAGGGGATTGACACTATATAATTCATGGTTGCCCTTGAAAGAATAAGAAAGTTAGCAAGGAAGCATCCAAGAAAGAGGGAAAGGATAGCCAAAAAAAAAAAAAATAAGTAACAAGAATTAAAATATTCAATCTTTAGAAATAATTTTCATAGTGTTAACCTTGATAAAATATAAGCAAAGAAATACAGATTTTTAAAAAACTTTTAAGTCCTATGACTGGCTTACAGGGGGTTTACAAGTGGATGCTTGTCTGTTTTTTGCTGCTGTCTTAAAGTATAGTCACAGTAAATCTTTAAAAGTAAGGGCCTGTGATTAGATTCAGCTTCACAATAACTGCAGAAATTGGTACCAAATTCAAGCCTAGCATTTCATGGTGAGAACCCAACAATGCAGGGCCAAATTTCCTTTCACCTCAACTAGCACGACCACCCAACAAGGGACTGCAGGAACAAAGCTGCCAGAAGTTCTCTGTGACTTCTTTGTTCAAGTCTCTCTCCTCTCCCCTTCAGCCCTAGTCCTGCTTTCCAAGCTAAGAACTGCTGCTCCTTTCCCTTTCCTTCCCTCTTAGAAAAATGTAGCTGATGATATTTGTTAATATAGTAGAATGCTTTCAATATACTTTGTAGGAAAAGCCTAATTACCAGAAAGCTATAAAACATTTTTAAGAGGAAGAAAAAGTACAGAAAAAAACACGGATAGATCTCAAGGGATATGTTTCTATTATGAATAGTAACAGTGTGGTTATATATTGATAATTGTATCTTTCATTTTTATTTGAGGGACTACATTATATATCTTCTCATTATATGATGCTGATATAATTTTAAAATATTTTCTGTCTATATTTTAATAAAAGACTTGTTGCAGATTACTTACAATATTAGTGAAAATTTTGTACCTACTTATTCATTTGTTTGTAAAAATATTTCTTGATTACAGATTATGTGACAGGCCCCCACTAAGTCTATGAATTACTTCCCTTGGAGTTATACTTGAATTGGGTCTCTCCCAGGGCTAAGATAAAATATTTTCCTACAAGTGTGTCCTATAATATATTCACTAATATGTAGCTGAGCACTATTAATATAAAATTTCATTATTAAAAATGGGTGCTCAAACTTTGTAACTTGGTCACATAATCTAACCCTCAGTTTCTCAACTGCAAAACAGATATTAGGACATTTTAATGGCTTTCCATAGAAGTAAAGGAATTTATAATTTTAGTACATATGAAGTAGGAAACAAGCTAGAATTTATTGTGTCAATATTTAATTATATTACTGTGTTGGTGATGAAGACACTACATATAAAATTTAAATCTATTATTTTTCCTAAAGTTGCTCTAATATCACAGAATAAATTTTATCTATATTAGTTAAACTTTGTATCACATTCCTACAAGCAATTAGAATTAGGATAATGAAGTTACCGGATTTTGTGTGCACTAGGCACGCACTTACCTAATCAGAAATCAGTTCTTATTCTTACAATTTTCTTGCTCAATTGAGTAAGAGAAATGATGTTAAATATGTTATTTTTGCTTTTTGAGATGGAAAGTTTAAACATTATCAGATGTGATTATACTATGAGAAGAGCATGATTTTATAGGATGGACTCTAAAAGAATATAAAAGTTGCATTGCATATAGTTTTCTCTTACTTTAAAAAAAAGGAAAAAGAATGTTCCTATAAGCAACTCTATTTATAGCCCTGACATTTCACTACACAGGTAACAGCTCACTTTGATGCTCCTAACTATACACCTAGTACTGCCTTGAATGTGTGTCAGTCACAAGTCTGGAGACCAGGTGACACTGGGGACTTTTTCCCAGTAATTATGTCACTTTCTTGCTCACTGGTGTTCTGTAAATTCAATAAGCATAAGCTGTGCTCTTCATAACGATTTTTTCTGTGTCAGCAGCTACAGCTGCTGTATGTGGATCAAGTAGCAATAATACCAGCATTAATATGTTGTAGATCAAATCTGTAGTCTAGTGAAAAGATTTGGATTCTTAGAATATATCAGGATATAGTATTCTATTTTGTGCATTAACGAAGAATCTGCAAGCACTTTGACAGGTAAAATAGCAGTTAAGAGATAAATAATTGGGGGCTCAAATCCCCCCAGTCCAAATCTCCAGAGAGGTAACCTTTATCTGTTAGTTAGTGCTAATGAGATCCTTGCCTTCTCCACGGGGGAAATGTTCACAGTCACAAAGAAAACTAGTGATCAGATGAGGTTGGCTGTCAAGCATAAATGTGCATGTACTCCTTAGTATTTTCTGCCATAGAGAAGAAAATAAAAGTATTTTCTCAGCCAACTGAACTGAAAATATGGGAGAAAACAAAAGAAGGAAGGGAAGTTGGGGGGGCGAGGAACAGATGGAGGATAAAGGAAGAAAAGAAGAATATTTTCCTCTCCAGAACCAAGCCAGCAAGAGAGCAATCAATTCGATTCAATAACTTCTAAACCATGTAAAAAAGAGGCAGAGCTGTCTGCTGAGAATAATAACCTTCATGTCAATTTATTCTTAAGCAGTTCAGCTTGAAGCAAATTGACAAGTCTACTATAATGGCAAACTTGCAAGCAATAGAGAAATCCTATTTAATATTTAATATTGCCTTAGATTGTTCATATTTTTTAAAGTGTCACCTTTCATGTAACTCTTCTCTGTTTCAACCATTTCCTCTCAAATTCTAAATAATAAGTTTCAAACTGATGTATGCCCACATTCTCTTCAACCCACTTCTCCCAGGCAAAGGGATGAGGTACACATTTCACATAATAATTACTATTTTACTTACGAGTCCTCTTGTTCTTCATTCAAAGAACAAGAGATGTCTCCAAATCAAGTACCAGGCAACAGGCAGCATTGCTCAGCCCTGCCATGCAATTCCTTCCTCTCCCGGGGACCTCCTTTGCATACCCAAAAGCACTTCTAAAAGGAGTGATTAAATAGCCCCAAGAGCTGTAAGTTATCAAGGTAGCTTCTGGACTGGAGGTTGGCTTGAGAGCTTGTGGAAAACTGTAAGCCTCACAGGAGATGCTGAAGCTCATATTTCCATCTGCATCATTCCAGAACACCAATTTTTTTTTTTTTTTTTTTTTTTTTTTTGCAGAACACTGCAAATTCTTCTCAAGCTGAAACCCTTAGCCTGCATCTCAGTGAGGATATGTCACTTCTTCCTCTATCCCTCAAATTCTAGTAATAAGAAACTTGGGCAAAATAAAACACTTTGAAATCAAGGGCCAGAACTCTTCTACTTACTTCCAAATTCGAATACTCTAAAGTTATACATCTGCATCCTCCTGTTAGCTGTGAGTTACCACCATGAAGTTGCCCTCACTATTATCAGTGAGCATAAAGCACATGAGAACTTTCAGCAATTCAGTCCATTCATTCCTCTTCAAAAAGAAATAGACCATAAGCCACAAGGTTTTTGAAATATCAAAGTATAAACAGAGATTAAAGACACACGTTTACTTTGGCAAAAAGCTCAAAATACTTCAGACTGCTCAGAAACTGCGATTTTATAGTCCCATTATTCTACCACTGGTGGCTTTCTGGGTTTATTCCTGGTCTGAAATTCTGTTTCAGAAATGTCTTTTAAGCTTTAATTGACAGGCATTTGTTGATAGGTTTGGGCCTAAAGTCAACAGAGGGGATAAAATCCAGTTACACAATAGTATTCGAATATGGATTCAAATGAAAAGGCTGTAACTTGCTCTTACTTCCTCTAACAACCTCAGAGAAAAAGAGAGGAGAAATCCCCAAAGTGAATTAAGAACCTTTGTCTCTGTGCCCCAGGAATCATGCCTCAGTTATCCAGTTTCCTAACTCCCTTTCACTAACCATTTAATTCAGACTAATTTTAAAACAGCAAATCTTAAAATTTGTTGCTTTGAGTCATTTTATCTCCTTGTGAAAACTCACCGATTTTAAAGGCCTGCCAAAAAGAAGTTTCTTTCCCTGGGCTTCTGAGGTTGGGTTTGCTCAGGTCTGGAGGTGTCTTGCTGTTGGTGCTCTCCAAATCCACGTTTGGCCCTTCAGCTGATTTTAAACATTGTCAAATGAGAGGTATTCATTTTCTAGTCTTTCCTGCTCTCTCCACCCCTCTGCCTAAAGGACCAATCACATCTTTGGAAAAAATAATCTCATCTTATTGAATTATGAGAAGAGATGCAATTTTTGGAAGCTTCACTTATTGATGATTAGAAAACCAGCAGCACCTACTTGGTCCCTGTATTGATCAGAAAGAAACTAGAATAGTGCTGTTTGTGATGTACTTTAAGGAACCATCTACCTGCTTCTTTGCTTTTCAGTTTTAAATGTCTCGGCTTAATCTTTAAATGATGCAGAATTAAATCTTAATGTTTTTATTAATTGTTATTCTAGTTGAGCTATTTTTCCCTTTTTTATCAAAACATACTCTCCAATGACTAAATAAAACGGGGGGGAAATCATGAAAATTGAAAAAGTAAAACTTCTATTTAATTAAAAAAAATTATTAACACCGTTCTGACATCCTTTGCAAGCCTGAGGTTTTGTCAGGATTGAATGAGGTTTTGTTTCTTGGTATTAAGCAGTCACAGGAGCTAATATCTCACACAGAATGAGGACACGCTTCTAACTGACTCTGTGTTCTGTGTTTTACAGGCATAGTTCTACTATAACTCAGCAATAATGATACTGTGAAGTAGGTTGTTGTTATTAACCCCAGTTTGTCAATTACAGTATTTTAGGGTAGATTTTGGATATAGATTTAGAGGTTACATAGCTTGCATGAGGACATACTGCTTAGCTTTTAATAATACCTTGCTAAATGCGTGTTGGATAAATTATTGAACAAACTCTGAACCAACATGTAAAATAACATTGCTTGAAAATGTTTTCAGAAAGAAAGGAGAAAATTTTGAACTTATTTTAAAAGAAAAAAGGGTGATATGTCAATAAATAGAATCATTTTCTATATGTCTCTGCAAAGATAACATGAGTGTTTCAGACCAGCTCCCCATATGGTACTCCCATATTTTCCAATAATATTTGAGTTTTAAGGTTCCTATTCCATTAATACTGTAATTGTATGTTTTAATAATATGATCTTATTTTTTATTTCAGTTTTATTCAGGAATTATTGACATATGCAATTAAATAGTGTATGTATGTATTTCATTTATATGTTGATAATGCTTGAATACCTTCGGGTTTTATATTTATTTTTTTAATTTTTTATTTTTTATTTGACTATGCATATTTTTTTACATCTTTATATTCCCCATCATTCTATTCCACCATCTTATCCCCTGTGAACCATCATCTTATTGTCTTGTGCTCTTCCTTCCCTCAATTTCATCTCCCTTCTTCTCTTGCTCTATGCCTCTATTCTGTTGACAGTTTCAAATTGGTTGGTAAGTACTCAGTAAATATTTGTTAAATGCATGTACCAATGAAGAGAGAGAAGAGTATACATAAGCTTTAAGACTAAGAGGCAAAGAATCGGGATGCCTTGCTAAGTTTTGTGACAATCTTAGACAGAGTTGTTTCATTCACTCATGAAAAAGACTAAGAATAGAAATTGAGCTCAGTGTTATCTTTTCTATCTTGCTTCTAAACTTCAGGTTGTTATTCATGATGATTTTGATTGTTCAGTACAACTTATTTATGAAACTCTTTGTTAAATTTTGAGTTCCAGATTTTAATAAAGGAAGACTTTCTTCCCCATCTATTTTTCTTTAGTCTCCTCTGTCATTTCAACTTACCACCAATAATAACAAAGCAGGTGTTTATAAGCTAATGTTGCTTCCTTGGGTTAGCATATAAACTTGAGCATCAGAAAAGATGCAGAATTTTTCTTCTTTTAGATAAGGCATGCAAACATTGTAAAACCCATCTCAGTGTAAGTTCCACATAAAAAGCAAAAACAATCCTGCACCATGTAACCTGAAATAGTCCAATTTGTCACTTGCACTACAATAAATAACGTATCTAACAACACTTTGCTATAATACTAGTCTCTTTCCTACTCTCTGGATCCCTACTTTTAAAGGGAGGCTTCTATCTCAGTTGGAAACTAACAAATTTATCTAAATCATCTTAAGAAATGTATGAAAAGCACTTTGAGTACAGAATTTCAAAAATAAAAGCACCATCAGTGTGCCTAATATATGTTTAGATAGACTCATATTCAAAGAAGTAGTTGAATTTTTTCCAAAATGGACTAAAATTATAAACCCACATATTCAGGAAGTTCAATAAACTCCAAATATAACCTATATGAAGAAAAACTGCGTCACCTTACAACATGATTAGTTTAAAACCAGTAATTAAGAAAAAAAATCTTAAAAGGTGCTAAAGGGGAAAAAAAGCACATCAATGCACAGAGGATAAAAGATAGGATGATATAAAAGATAGGAAATCATTAGAAATAATCATTAGAAGTAATCTCATTAGAAATAATGAATAAAAAAAGCAGTAGAACAGAATAAAGTAACTAATGATTTTTTTTTAAAAGCTACAATTTTATAACCAGGAAAAAATCTATTTCAGAACAAAAAAAGACATTTTAAAACATATGGAAACAAAAATAGTTCATCCCTAGCAGATCCTTGCTACAAGAAGTGTTCTGGAAGGCAGAAGAGAAATGACAGATAGAAATATGGGTGTATACAAAGGAATTAAGAACAACAGAAAAAATTAAAATTATTAGGTAAGAATTTTTTTCATGTTATTCAATTCTTTATATGTAATTGTTCAAGCAAAAATAAAAAATGTGTAGCATGAGATGTATAGCATATGTAAAAGTAAAGTGAATGCAAACTGCTCAAACATCAGGAGTGAAAGTACAGTTTCTGTCAGGGTCTGTGCTATATATAAAATAATTCTTTATTTAAAGGTAGCCCAATCAATTAAAGGTGCTTATAATAATTCTTAAAACAACCAGTAAATTAACAAAATAAAGAGTTGTAGCTAGTAAAACAACAAAAGAAATAAGATATCACCATAAAAGCAAATAAAGGCAGAACAAAAAAGAAATTACATGGTATGTTAAAGTTCCCCAGAGAAATAGAACCAATAGCATGTGTATGTGTGTATATCTTCTTGTGTGTGTGTGTGTGCATAAGGAGACCATATTTGTTTAGAGATGATATTTACCTGTTCAATATGTAAAAGGAAACAAAATCTAAGGGAAAGAACCTGAAATCCAAGGTCACAAGAATTTTTGGTCTTAGATCAGTAAGTCAATCATACCCATCAAAATTACAACCATGTTTTAGGTTATATAAATTACTATCCTGTTAGGTATGAGAAATGAATTGATTAGAAGAGATTGTTTAGTTATAGCTGGGGGTTAAATGGAGATATGGATTATGAGATAATTTTATTAATAAAACGAAGGGGTATTTATAGGGATATAGGGTGAGGGTTTGTTGAATTTTAAAGAAGATAAATAAACTTGAGAGGTAATTAATATTTTAAAGTTTAAAAGTAATTGAGGAAGGGGGAGTGTAGGTAGGTGGTTGCTATTTTTTATTAAGAAAACTAGCGGTACTAGTGGAGTTTTAGAAGGTTATTTTAGTAAATTAGTCCTTAAGTTTTTTTAAGGACAGTTAACAAGAGAGGTTTTTTTATTTTGTTTGAAATGACCCTTTTGGTTTGCAAATGGCACATAGCACTATTCCTTTCTTCAACCCTATAAAATTAAATGAACTATTCTGGCCTATCAACTGAAGACAAGGGGAAATATATCACTACATATATTTGCAACATGTGAGCTGCTCACATGTTCCATTCAATAATCTCAAATAAGAGTTGTAATGTATCCAGAGGAGGTGAAGAAAGAATTGCTGGCACACCAGCTGCAGTTCTTCCCACTGAAAGCTTCTGCCCAAATGAGATAGTGAGGAAAAAGGGAGTCAAAATCATTTCAAGCATTACCAGACACATCCGTGTGTTCTAAGGCATTTCCTCAAAAAGTATGTAAATACTAAATATCATGATTAAATAAAACATAAAGCAAGACAGATAAGAAAGTTTAAGAGTTGTGTGTGTGTGCGTGTGTGTGTGCATGTGTGTGCGTGTGTGTGTGTGTGTGTGTGTGTTGAAGGAAATGTATAAAAGTGCTCTCTGGAGATTTACAGGGAGCATAGTGCAGAAATACTTCCTTTCACAGAGAGAAGAAAAAGGAGTAGGGTGAGGTAAATGATATTTTAAGGCAATCATTTTAGTACCAGCTGAAATTTCCACTCAGCCATAACTTGAGAACCCCTCATGAGACACTTTCATGGAATAAAACAATACTGTAATAACATACTGACAGGATATTTAAAATTTATCAACCCTAAAAACTTATTTTAATAGCAAACAAAATTCTACCAACCTCTTTCATATTATTCAGGGGCAAAAACATGGCAGTCAGTCAAGTAATAGCAATGGGCAGCAAGTTCCTCTGCAATGATATCTGAACTATAGATTTCATTCGCAATTTTTATATAAAATATTACTGCTGCTCATTACATATTCTAACTCTATGCAGGTTACACAAGATTATTCCTAGTTTTTATTTATATTACTTGTTTAAAATTTTAAAAAAGACCATGAATCCTACCGTCTCTTCCTTACTTTCTTTTTTTCCTCTAACTTCATCTTTCACAACTTTTCCATGCTGGACCACCTCTCAGCTTTATGAATATATGTGTTTGCAGCTACATTCACTGCAATAATGTATACTGTAAAGCATAAAAGTAAAAATTATAAATAAAGACAATCTCTAAGCTTATAAATATAGTTGTGGGGGTGTGTACATTTAGTCATTTGCCTTACAACAATGTTCATTTTGTACATCAACAGTGTTTGAGGTTTGTTCTCTCTGGCCCCATTTTATTAAGAGTTTTTATTGTAAATGGACAAATGAATCTTATCAAATGCTTTCTAGTCATGTATTGTTGCAATCATGTGGTTTTTCATCCTTTGTTTTGTGCGTGTACTGTGTTACAGAAATTGACTTCTGTATATTAAAACATCCTAACAATTCTAGAATAAATCACACAAACCATAATGTATGATTCTTTTAATATGTTGTTGAATTGGTCTTCTAAGGTATCATTGAGAATTTTTATATTTATGTTCATCAGAAATATTGATTTGTAACTTTCTGTTTTGTTTTGTGTTTTTGTGAGTATGCTGTCTGATACTTTTGATATCAGAGTAATATTAACCTTACTACAGAATGTATTTAGAAGCATTTCCTCATTTACAATTTTTAGAACAGTTTGAGAAGTATAGATATTAATTTTTTTTCAGCATTTAGTAGAATTCATTTATGAAGTAGTCTGGATTTTTCAGTTTTTTGGAGGATTTGGTTACTATTTCAATTTCCTTTCTTTGATTGTTTCTTTAATGTTTTCTACTTCTTCCTGATACAGCTTCAGAAGGGTATATGATTCTAGAATTTGTTCATTTCTTCAAGATCATCCAATTTATTGGCATATAGGTGTTTACAGTCTTGTATGATATTTTTGTGATATCTGTTAAAACTATTTCTTCTGTTTCTGATTCTATTTATTAGCATTTTCTCTTAGTGAGTCTCATCCCATTTGCAGATTTTTATCTATCTTTTCAAATAATTGGCTCTTGATTTCATTTATCTTTTGTATTTTTTATTTTTATTTTCCTTATTTCCACACTAATTATTATTCCATCCCCTCTATTGACTTTCATTTTCACTTGTTCTTCTCCTTGTCCCTTTAATTCTACAATGAGATTGTTTATTTCAGAGTTTTCTTTTTTCCTTAATGTAGACCTGAACTGCTGTAGTACATCTCCCTCTGTACTATTTTTGCTGCATTTCATAGGTTTGATTTGTGTATTTATTATAGTTTGTCTCCAGATTTTATTTTTATTTCTCCTTTGCTCTTCTCATCGATTCAGCGTTACTCAACAGCATGTTATTTAATTTCCACATATTTTAGATCTTCCCTGTTTTGCTTTTGTGGTAAATTTATAGTTTGATACTATTGTGATCAGAAACAATATTTGATATGATTCCAAACTATGTAATACTTTGACATTTGTTCTGAGTCCCAATATGTGTTCTCTCCTTGTAAATGTACACTTGAGAAAAATATGCACTCACTTTTTGTTGGGTATAATGTCATATAAGTGAATTTTAAGACCTTCTGGTATAATTCCTGCTTAAGTATTTTATATTCTTGTTGATTTTCAAGCCACATGATCTGTCCATTAATGGTAATGTGCTTTTGTAATTCCCAACTACTATTGTGTTATTATCAGTGTTTCTCTTTAGTTCTGGTTATTGTTACTTTATATACTTGGTGCTCCTTCATTTGATGCACCTATACTAAAGAAGGCTATGTCCTGATAAATTGATCTATCCCAGTTTTCTGTTGACTTTTTTTAAAACCAGAAATTTCTTTTCTCTGATATGATTGTCTCTGCTTCTTAAAGTCTTTTATTTGTTTTAAGGATTGTTTTCCAATCTTTCATTATGAGCCTATATTTATCTTTGGAACTCAGATGATTCTAGTGTAGAGAGCAGTACATTTGGTTTTGTTTTTTAATCCATTCAGTCATGCAGTGCATTTAGATTAATGGCATAATGTTCACTAACACTTAGAGAATTTATTGATACATAAATTTTCCCATTGTGCTATTTATTTCATGGATTTTTTAGTTTGTCTTTGTTTTGCTATTGTTGTAGTCATTCTTGCTGTTGTCCTACTTCTCTTCTACTTTGATGGCTATCTTTTGCACCATGTTTGATTTCTATTTTTATTCTCTTCGTGCATGGCCATCATGAAGTTTACATACAAGATAATATGCTTATAATTTATTTTGAATTGAAAGTAAACTAATGTCAAGTTCATACTGAAATTAAGCGGAAAAAAAAAGACTTTTTTTTTTACTTAAACTTGAACGCACATCTACACCTGCTTCTTTCCCTAGGAAGCAGGTTACAAGCAGGTCATTAGCATTTTCACTGTTCACCTTCACCATTGGTATGCAAAAATCAGCTACCAGCTTCTCTCAGCTTTCTTCCCCTCTTTCAGACCTAAAAAGAAAAACTTAGAAACACAGCTTACACCTTACACTACTTTGCCTCAATTTACCCTTTTAGACATTGTGGGTTCTATCCACTATCCCAGCCTTCTCAACCAAAATTCCAAGTCAAAGCAAGACTATCAGTACAGATTAATTTATTTCTAACAAAGTAATTTCCTAATTACTACAAAAGAAACATGTAAGAAAAACTCAGATTACTTTAACATTGTCCAAAACCTTTCTCAACATTGTCGAAAGTCCTTTCCCAGATTGCCTAAAAATCCTCAGTCTCTCAGTCCTGACCATCTCAGCAAAATCAGCCAGTTAGAGTTCATCTTCAGATGCTTGAAGACTTCTTCCTTTGGCATGCTTCTTTAGCATGGTCCTTTGGTGTGCTCCTCCTTGTCTTCCATGCCGTCTTCTCCTTGTCCTCCAGGTAGTAGAAGAAACTTCATGGTACCAGATCCAGCAAAGTTCACTTTCTTTTCAGGCCTGACTTTGGCACCGCCTCTCCCAGACACAAGTTAAACTCAACAAAACAAACTCCAACCCTGAGTTCAAATCTCCAAACTCCTTAATTGCCTTTTAATCTAGATCAGCGAAAGGCTGCAGGCCCCTGAACTTGGCCACATGGCCAAGCTCACATGGCTCACATTTTCATTCCACAAAATGGCAGAAACCAAACCTGAATCAGAATCTGTATTCCCATTTTCTTCCCTCTCTTTGTTTCAAACCTCTTTATATATTCTTTCTGTTTTCCCGCCTTCCAGGAACAGCTCCTGAATTATTACATTACAAAGAAATCTTTCGCTGATCTCGACTAAAAGGCAATTAAGGAGTTTTGAGATTTGAACTCAGGGTTGGAGTTTGTTTTGCTGAGTTTAACTTGTGTCTGGGAGAGGCGGTGCGAAAGTCAGGCCTGAAAAGAAAGTGAACTTTGCTGGGTCTGGTACCATGAAGTTTCTTCTACTACCTGGAGGACAAGGAGAAGACGGCATGGAAAGTAAAACCTGTTTTACTTCTTCCTCCCCCTTGTATTTTCTGAAAGGAAACTCTTATTCTCACGTTTTAGCATATCTTCCTTGAAATCTACAATCTTAAACAGGAGAAAATGACACTGGGGGGGAGGTGCCCCCATTAATTCTAACAATCCACATTTATATTATCCTACAACCCCTCCCACCCTTTTTATATTTCCAGTATCCTATTTCTTTTAGGTAAGGTTCATTTTCTAAAAGTCCCATTAGTATTTCTTACAACATTGGCTTAGTGGAATAGAATTCATCTAGTGTTTATTTGTCCATAAAGCACCTTATTTTTCATTCAATTTTGAGTGATAGCCTTACAAGGTAGAGCATTTTTAATAGGACACTTTATTCTAAAACTTTCTGGTCTGCAAATTTTCTGCTGTAAAGTCCACTGGCAGTCTTTTGGGAATTCCCTTTATGTGATTCACTGTTTTTCTATAAGTCATTTTAAGTTAGTCTCTTTATCTTTCATTTTTGCTATTTCAATAACATGTCAATATGTATATATTTAGCATTGTCCTATTTGTTTGTTTCTTTGTTTGAGTTCTTTGTACTTTCCAGACATAGATCTCTGTCACTTTACCTGGTTGAGAATGTTCTCTGCTATTATTTCTTTAAATAAAATTTCTGTCCCCTTTTTGCTTCTTTTTCTTCTAGACCTTCTATAATATGTATATTATCCCACTCAATTTCTTGATTTTTGTTCCATGGGTTTCTGGCATAATATTTTTTTAATTCTTTTTTTTTTCTTTTTGTTTGTCTTTCTAGATACTTTGTGCTACCTTATTCACTGATTCTGTCCTCTACCTTACTGAGTCTACTGTTAAGCCTCTCTAAGGATTTTTTTTTAATTTTTATATTCTTTAACTATATGATTTCTGTTTGGAACTTTCTCATATTTTTTTGTCTTTATAGTACTTATCATTTTGTTCCTTCATTGGACTCTTTCTACTTTGAGGCCTTTTTCAGGTAGTTTGCTTAGTTCTATTATATTAGTATTTTATCACAATGATTTCAGTTTGATCTATTATTTGAAACAAATTCCTCTGTCTCATTTTGTTTGTTATTCTGGGTTTTTATTTCTAAGAGTTAGGATAAGAAGATTACATTTTTAGGGAGTTGGTTCAACATCTTGTGTTGGAGTTGAAGGTTTCTGGTAGAAACCTATTAATCTGTTGTTCTCTCAGTTGAAATCTTCTCACCAAAGAAAATGTTTAGTGCTCAAGAGTTGACATCAGGTAGTAGCCCAGTATCTTAGCTGCAGTGTGAGTATTTGGGGAAACAAGAAGGAGATTGCTACTGTATAGCGCCAAGATTATTAGCCTTCCTTGAAATTGTAGATATTTAAACAAAAGAATTTTCAACAGCTGTCAGTTTCTCCAGTAGATTCCACAGCTAGAGCTTCCAAATAGCCTCAGGTTATAACTTACTATCAGCTTACAACCTAGCTTAGGTCTCAGAAGGTTCTAGTGAACAAAATTTTTCCTCAGGGCTCAGGCTAGTATAGAGTGACCAAAAACCTGTGGGTTTAGGCTATAAGTAGATATTGTGATTGAAAGTAGTATTAGTAGTTGATAAGATGCCTATAAGTCTACAGAATCCCTGCAAGGGGGAAGCAAGTGTTTTGAGAATTGCAGGAATTAATTGAAAGTAATTCCCAGTAGTAGCATTGCAACCCACTCCCAGCAAGTTGTGCAGATTTTTTCCCCTAGAGATTCATACTCCTATGGTTAACATGGACAAGTGAACCCTGGAAATACCTCAGAACCACAATAGGGAAATGAGAGGTTTTCTTGAGGCCACAAGAACTGACTGTGAAAATGTCTCACAAGGGACCTGTAGTCACTGCCTTCTGGCAAGTTCCACAAAGTTTTCCCTGGAAGTGCAAGCTCCAGCAGTTACTGTGAGCTAATATCTCCTGCTAGTCATAACAATCGGCTGGAAGCCACAAAACACTCTGATGACAGAGGAATGGGATGATTCACTCTTCATCCCAGGTTTGTTATTTAATTAAAACCAATATGGGTTCTGCCAGTGCCAGCACTACACAGGCAAAAAAGAACATAGAGAAGGCATCTAGCAGTCTCTGTTTGCAGAAAGATTTGTCTATGCTTCTTGTTCCTTATGCTGAGGTTTCATTTTCAACAAATAGAAATTCTTCAGTTAGGTCTGTGATCCTTTGTTGATTTTTATCTCTTTGTTCCAACCTCTGAGATTTCTGTTGCCTAATATTAATATATATATATATATATATATATATATATATATATATATATATATATATATATTTTGTCAAAGAAAATTCTCCATTTTCTGAATGTGCATACTCCCTTTACCGGTGCAATTCACAGGTGCTGGGGAACCCAATGTAGAAGTGAGCTTTTCTGTTTCCAGGGATAGGCTCCATGTGTTAATGGCTATCCCAATCTTGGGTGACAGTGCCCCATAGTAGACAGGAAGAGACCTTGTCTCAGCCTTTCCTATTCTACTTGATAGTTTCTGTCACTTTTCCTTATGGAAACACTGATTCGAACTGTGAGTTTTTTTGAGACTGTGAACAAGCAATTCAATGATATTGCAAATATGCCATCTTGAACTCCTCTTTCAAATTTTTAATTTAAAATTCAACAATCCTACAGATGCAGTAATGGGTAGATAAAGAAACTACTATTATAATTGATATAATAGTTTTTTAAAGGTGGGGGAAAGATACTGTAATTTTCCATAAATAACAATTTTAATTATCATGACCAAATAAAAAATTATTATGTAAAAAAAGTATAGAGACTACTAAGACACCTGTTATATAAGGAGCTTGCTCTCAACAGTCTAAAACATTGGCAAAACTAGTCATGAAATTAAAATTGAATATCAAAAAAGTGTGTTAAACAAAATTTAACAGGAGCTAGCCTTATAACTTTGTCCAGCTATAAAACAGCTTGGATTTTATACAAAATAGAAACCCTTTTTTAGATGGGGATATGCAAAAGTGAATTATAATTTTAGAGTGGAAATTTTGTTCAAAAGTTATGGGGAAAGCCAAAAAAAGTTATTCTATAAACCAAAAGATTTTCAATTAAGCTACCAAACTACTGCCCATAAAATATGAGCTTCCTTAAAAAATGTTAAATGTAACTGATTGAAAATCGAAATATTGCAATATTTTTCATTAGCTTTTGTTTAATGCAAATAATAAAACAGACTTTGTGCAATTATTAGACTATATTTTCCTCAAAGAACCTCTCAATTTACCAAAAAAAAAAAAAAAACGGAAAGAAAGAAGGAAAAGAAAAGAAGAAAGCTGTAGCCTTAAAATTTAAACTAATGGCAATTATATTCTTAAATTTTACTAATCTATCAAAGAAAATTTTCAACTGGATATAAAAAATTAACTTCTGTCACAACAGATAACAATTTATTTTAGATTAAAAAATCTGTATTTATGAGAATTTTAAAGAAAAGATTTATTACTTCACTCCAATGTTAAATATATTAAATATATATGAAATATATTAAATATGTTAAATATATTAAAAATATGTGCTTAACTTTCTGGAAGTCTATATGAAAAATGTCAAACATACAGTTAATTGTTCTACATAATATGTGTGTGTAAATGCTAGGATTCAGCATCAATTTATGACCCAACTAAAATAAAGGGAAAAAATATCTAATTATTTTGTGTTCTATGTCAGTGTTGATTTGAAGGCTTTAACAACTATTTATCATATTTCTGGTTCCAATTCAATATTTTCTTGAAACAAATAATGTTTTTTAAATACTTAGTAATCAAAGATAAAAAATAAGGAGTTTGATTTCTGTTTCTTCACTAGCATCACACTGCATATAAATGATCTAAATTCTCAAGTTATAAGGAAAGGAAAAAAAGTGAAACTAGCTAGACAGGTAAAATATGGTATATAGCATTTACACACATGAAACAAATAAACTAAATTGACCCTAAATTCTATGGGGGTTTATGGTTTATAGGGGTCTATGAGTGATGCTTCCTTGATATTGTTATATTTAAATTTTCTTTTCAACTTTATCAATATATCTTTAAAATTGATGTTAATATTTAGTTAACACAAAAATTAGGAAGCTTATTTAAATTTTGGTAGTAATAATTATGAAAATTATTTGCTTTTGCTTACAAAATTAGAGTAAATATTATGAAAATACTTAAACAACTTTTTCATTGTGATTGTAAATTTTGAAGTAATTTTTTGGTAGATCATTAGGCATTGACAACTTTTAAATATGAAAGTATCAAGATATCTGTATCAACTTTTATGAAATTTAAAAGTTTAGCACTTATATTGAGATGTGCTGTAAGCATAAAATAATAAATCAACATCAAAAGTAAATGTGAAAAATTCTCATTAATGATTTAAGCTAATTATGCATTGAAATACTGATTTAAACTAGGTTGAAGAAAACATGAATGAAAGTAATTTCACCTACACTTTATTTTGTAACTTATACTTTTATTTCATAACCATGTTATACCTGAAAATTTTAAATGAGACTTGCATGTGGGTATTATTATAATTCTATTGGAACATGCTTATATAGAAGAATTGAAAAGCAAGAAAGGTCACTAGATCTAATATATGAAAATTCTATTCAACAACTGTAGAAAAAAATTATTTTCATGTGTAGTAAAACATTGACTAAATTTGATCATATTCTGAGCTCATAATAGCATTCAAAAACTTAAATTACCAGAGCATGTTCTAGGTATATGAATATATATTTTGTATATTTATAAAGACAGTGTGTAAAAAACAGAAAATACCCAACACCAATATAAAACTCAAGCAAATAAAAATATGCTAGGTTCAATAACTATTACATAATCATTAAAATAAAATGGAAAGTATGCAGAGGAATTTGTTAAGAACTATATTTTCATATGTGTTGTTAAAACTTTTTATTAAACAGGGGAAAGGAGATTTTACCCAACAGCATTACTGAATCACAAAAGAAATGAAAGGGAATATAGCATGATGAATAGTTTTGTAACTTGAATATTTTTTAAATTTTAACTTAATTTCCCATTTGCACTATTAGTACTTCTTAAATTCTTTAGTATTCAAAACATAAAAGCTTTCTACCAGTAAAATATAGAAACTCCTTCTGCTTTGTAAGAAATTTATCAGCATCAAGGATTAAACTTATACTCCCTAATATATAGTGCTATAAATCAATGCTACATCAATAAACATAATTATTAAAAAAGAAGTCCACTAACAAATTATTTATTGTGATTTATAATTAGATAAGATATATTTTCTCTAATTTTGGGGCCAATTGGTAAATACTTGAAAAGGTGATTCTTCTTTTTTAGAGAATAAAATAGAAACTACTCTTAGAAAAAAAATGAACTGCTCAGGTTCACTTGGGTTCAATACATGCAGAAATAGGATAGGAAACAAGCCATTATAGAAACACACTTTCCTTTATATTTGCACGTTCAGTACTTGTTTTGCAAAGACCAAAAATGTGTGAATATTGTCCACCAATTGGCTGATTTAGAAAAACTGTGCTCTACTAAGTCCCTAGTAGCCCACACTTTTAATTGGAAGCTAAATAAAATATCCCTTGCAGTAATCAGAAAGGTCAATATTATAAGTAAAAAAGGATAATAAGCCAGGAGCCATCAAAAAGCTATATTTATTTAAAAAGAAAAGACTAAATTGGCTTACTAGGGAGAATAAAGTGAATTACAGTAAATTTCCCCAGAGCACCAGACTCCCAATAATGCACTGGATGGGTCTTTGTAGCAAGAATAGAAAAACACTTTTCTTCTCTCCCTGTAACATCAGAATGGTGAAGAACATTGATTGCTCTGTTTTCTATATTTCCTTCCATCTGAGCATGCTATTTTCATCAATATTCTAGCTTCATTTTTCAATTGATATTTTTATTTCATCGTCATCTTCTTTTAAGTCACCGCAACTCCTTAGTGGAATAACATGGTCATTTATGAAGAAAACTTCACAATAAATAAGTTAAATAAATATTAAATGTGCTTACTTTATTATGGTGAAGTCCTTATAACATAACCTATTAGCTTTGCTTCTCAAAAAGCCATTCTTCTTTCCTACCCTCTTAACTTATAATTCATATTACAATTATGAATTGTGATTATAATTATAATTCATATTACAAATAAATGAATATGAATATTAATGAATAGCTACTTAATATCTTCTTTCAGATATATTCATTTGTTTTTTTATTTACAAAGACAGGAAGCCCTTATGAAAGCCCCAGAGAATATTTTCCTGGACCTGCCTCTGCCACAAGAAGGTGCTAGCACTTTGGCCACCTGTCCCTGTGCACCACTTACTCTTCACAGTTCCAGGGGTCTACGTGTTTACTGGGGAGGCAAAGATGAGGCTGAAGTGCAATACATAAACATTCAACACAGATAGACTCATGTAATTGGAAATCCTGTGTGGAAGATTGGAATGTAGGTGTGATTATCAGCACATCATGAAAAAAAATGAACCAAAATTACCAGTGAAATAATAGGAAGACAAAGTGGAAGCAAATAATCACTGTTGTTTACTTTGAGCTAGAAGATTATTATTAGGAATTGATATTCCAGTAAGAAGGTGAAAATGTCATATGAGTGCTTTGAATACTTTTATGGATATCCCTGACTTGCACAGTACCATCAAGAAAATGATAACTGGTAATAGTGTTCCCATTTGCGAAATGGCTTGATCAATATTGCCTTGTATAATAGAAGGATCTAAAGGTGGAAATCTTGAATATCTGTGTTGACAATGTGCCCAGTCCCACTAATTACTAACCTCTGCAACCAAGACCTTTGTCTTCACCTTTTCTCAGTAAATACAGAGTGTGTATAGATACAAAGACATCTTTATACAGTGTGTCAAACTTTTCGTTTTGAACTTAAAATTTATAGATTCAAATGTTAATTTGTTACCTCTCATCAAAAGCACTTGTGGTTCACAATTAGAACAGTAACTCTGTATTCCTGAATCAACAGATACCTGGTCCATTCTAGCACAGGGTCAATACACTAATTGTCTTCACACAAGATGAAGAAAGACAAGCAGATGAAAGTGCTAAACCACATCAAGCAAACTGTCAAGATGCCCCAAATTGTATCTGTTTATTGATATGCGCCAGCCATTCTCCTGATCTTTGATTAATGATAATTAATCAAAACTGGATTAAAGCTGTCATAAGGAGAAGTGTTGGTTTTTGAAGCAACAGAGTGAATATACTTACACTGAACATTAGATGAATTTTTTCCCAAATTATAATATAAATTTCAATAACTTTTATAATAGATTAATACAAATAGCCTGAGTTGATGTTACCAAGAACAACTTAATGCAATGGGATGTAATTTTTCACATCAAAGACTCATAGAGTCATATACAAATTTTAATAAATTTACCTGGTACATACTGCTAGTGATAATTATTCATACTTTTTTTCTGAAATATACTTGCTAAAGTGAAAACTGTTATCTTTTGTTTCTAGTACACTGAAGGAACAGGAGTTTATTTCCCTTACAAATCCTCTGTAAGGTTTTCCAAAAAGATGTTCCATAGTTTTTACTTACATGGACATATATTTACTAAAAAGTAGCTAGTGACAGGAACAATATTTATAAAATACTCTTTTGTTCCTGAAACATGAAGCCTATAAAGATTTTCTTTTGTTTAACATGTTTATTCTAGAAGTTTAAACATACAAATCTTGACAACCCCAGGACTCTGTACTGTGCAAATATTACTGTCATGAAAAGCTACTTATTTAACAGTAATCATACTATAGAATTAGAATATAAGCTTCTTCAAGCCAGAAACTTGCTATATACTTTAGTTTTGATATCTTTAGGTTATTTCCATATGACATTGTATAAATTTAAGGTGTACAAAATTATTTAATACACGAATCATTAGTTTTTTTAATTGAATATAATATAACCAAAACCCAATAAACAGCAAAAAAGAGGTAATGAGCTTAAAAATCAGATAGATCCAAAAGTTTCAACACCTCAATGAATCTCAGCTCCCTCAGAAAGTACTAATTCGTTCCTCTCTGCTTTTTTTCATCAACCGTGAAAAAGTTTTGAGGAAAACATCTCTGAACTAACAGAGCACAAAGAGCAGCAGTTTTGTAAGCAGCATGTTAGAAAACAAATCAAGCTAACTTTTATTTTTACTGGAAAGTTTAATTATCATTTCCTAAAGGTGCCCATGTCTTAATCACAAGCCCCTGCGATAGTGTTATCTTACATGAAAAAAAAAAAAAATCTTTGCAGATGTCATTAACATTAAATTAAGGATATTGATTTGGGAAGCATCTCTTGAACTATTCTGTTAGAACTAATATAATCACAAAGTTTCCTAAAAGTGGGAAGAGGGGGGAGGATCTACAGAAATCTCTCTCTAGAGATATGTTAGCAGAAGCTGCAGTCAAAAAGAGAAAGATTTGAAATATCAAAGTAACAGATTTGAAGATAAATACCAACCAAAGAATGCAGGTAGTTTTTAAATGCTGAAAAGGGCAAGAAAACAAATCTCTTCTAGAACATTCAGAAAGGATGCAGTACTCCTAGAATCTTGACTTGGACTTATGATGCCCAAATTATAAGATAATACATTTGTATTACTCTAAACCACTCAATTTATGGTATTTTTTTAACAACCGCAATTCCTCTTTCAACACCAATTGCATCTAAATAATTGTTTAATGTATAATGCAGCACTCTTCACAACTGTTGGTAATTCACAGCAACAGACAATGGTATATCAACAGACAGAAAATGTTCACATGATTTTATCCAGCTATAACACTTCTGGGACTCTACTCCAAATAAATAATCATTAATTCAGACAATGTTTATCCAGAAAATATTTATAATTACAAATAAAGAGAAAAAGATTATGGTTTAAATGTTGTGATAGAGATATAGTTACATAAGTTATATAACGTGTAGATCATATGTCATATTTCACATAATAATTGAAAATATATTCAAAGATGCTAATAAACAGGAAAATAAGTATGCTATAATAATTTTTTTAATCATATGCACAGTACATTCACACTACATGTTTACAAACATGTCTGGGTTAAAATGAAAAAAATAAATGACAATAAAATTGAGTTCAGTTATCATGTAGATTAGTATTTTTTATTTTTCAAGCCAGTATCTTTGTATATTTTTCAAATTTCTATAATAAACACCTATTATTACAATTAGTAAATGGAAATAGTGGCATTATATTGGTAACCCATACCACAATTTAGTAAATAAATATTCAGTAATAAATATTCAGAAGTAGTAATAAATATTCAGAAAGGGATTCCTCCCATGTAACAGGGAAATGACCAATCTGAAATAAATTAAGAGGGTACATTACAACCATAAAACCAGGTCACCAAAATGTCTGTGGAACATGTTTGTACACTGGCCTGTTATCTAGCCTTGGTGCCTGCAGCATCTGGTTGGAGATGAGAATCACAGAACCAAAGATGTATTGTATTGCCTTTGTATTGCCTGGCTCTTAGAATCAACAGGGTTTGTATTCACTAATCCCAAGGGACTTCAGAAAACAAGGAAGCCATTCTTAATGGGGACATATGTAAATATTTGCAGAGGTGATTCTCTAGGACTCAACACAGAGGGAGAAGGCAAAAACCCCCATCTCCCAATCTTCTCTGAAAGGTATTTTATTGAACATTTATTAACTAATTGCTTATGGCCCAGCTTCTAATAAGCATGTGTCTATTAATTGACTGGTCATCTCTGGAGTTTAGGGATCACTTCCATGGCCTTCTCCCTCCTAATCACTTCAACAGTAAAGTCAAAATGTCAGTACCTTCCTCAGGGGAACTTGTCTGCACATCTATTGCCCCAAGTTTGATAGTTGCCAACCAAGGAAAAGATACCAATATCAACCAGCTTAGTAACTAGTGAGGCTTCCATTCATATGTCCTACAGGATTATAGAAAATAGAGATTCCATTTTAATGGGAGCAGGAGTATTCCCCACAACTAAATACAAGAGCCAAGCAAAAATACCAATCTTTGAGTTATTCCCTGGAGGAGAATTGACTCTGTACTTTCCCACTGCCTGATGGTTTGGTTTCTAATCAGCCTGTATCTAAGTACTGACTTTGATCTTCTTATCTAAGACATTGGCAAGTCTTGACACATCCTCAGATACGGGAAATCACTACAAACAAGGATAGTACATGACATTCACAAAGTTTGAAAGACAACCAAGAGCTCAAACAGGTCTGATCAGTCTGTCAAGATTGGGAGAGGTGGTTGTGCATAACATGCAGAAACCAACACACAGAATTGAATATGTTCCCAAAAAAAGACCAAGGTGAATCTTCAAAAACTGATTTTTATGAAACAGAGATATGTTACCTGATAGAGTTCTTTAAAAAAGAAAAATCATAAAGATACTGAGTCTAGTCTAAAAACATACAAAGAGATCCAAAATGTTTTAACATATCAAACATAAAACTGAAGAATACAATAACTGATCTGAAATTTTCAATAGAGGAGTTCAAACAGCTTAGTAAATAAAGTAAAAGAAAAGGTCAGAAACTCAAAGACAGATCACTGGAAATCAACCAGTCAGATGAGCAAAAGAAAAAACAAAGAATGAGCAAATCAGAAGTTTACTTAAAGGAGGTAATTATAGGGATCACAAAAAAAAGGAGAAAGAAATAGGGACAGAAATATTATTCAAAGAACTAGTGGCTGAAAACATGCTTGATCTGGGAAAAAAGGCAGACATCTAGATCCAGAATGCACAATGGATATCAAATAAAATTAATCTACAGACATCTAATCATTTTTCAAACTCATGGCTAAGAGCAAGTAGAATGACACTCTAAAATTAATTTGTCAAAAGTTAAAGATGGATCTTAAAATAGCAAGATAAAAATGATTTGCTATACACAAGGGAACCCCCAAAAGACTATCAGCAGATTTTTCATCAGAAACTTTGCAGGTCAAAAAGTAATGAGATAATATATTCAAAGTGCTGAAAGAAAGAAAAAAAAAACTGGCAATCAGGAATAATCTATCTGACAAGATTTTTTTTCATAATTAAATTAGAAATAAAGGATAAAGGAGTTCATCACCACCAGGCGAAGGAACTTTTTCAAATTGAAATGAAAAGACACAAATTAGTAGCATGAAAATATATGAAAGTATAAAGCTCTCTTGGTGAAAGTAAATATAGAATTAAGCTGGGAATATTCTAACAGTGTAATGATGGTATTATACGATAACTCTAATGTAAAATTGAAATAAATGAAAAGTATAACTACACTAATTTGTTAGTGTATGCACACTATAAAAAGTTGAAAATAGTGATATCAAAAACATAGCATGCAGGGGTAGCAGAGCTTAAAATGTATAGTTTTCATATGCATTCAAAGTTAAATTGCTACCAGCTTTAATAGGCTGTTCATATAGATGTATCATGTAAGAATATGGTAAAAATAAAGTAAAACATATAGAAAAGATGCAAAAGAGAAAGGAATCTAAACATGTTACAACAAAAATTATTAAATTACAAAAAGATGAGAGGAAGAAAAAAGCCTAGAAATTATAAAATAACCAGAAAACAATCGACAAATTGGCAATCTTGATTTCATGGCTATCAATAATTATTTTTAATGTAAATAAACTAAAACATCTGATCAAGAAACATAAAGTGACTTAAAGGCTAAAAAACATGACTCAACTATATGCTGCAAAAGAATTGTTTCCGTTTCAGGACTTAATAAAGCAAAGGTATGGAAAGCAGACATTTAGATATTCCATGCAAGATATTCCATGCAAATAGAAACCAAACCAAAGAAGAAATAGCTATGCTAATATAAAATAAAACAGATTTTAAGAAAAAAATTTCAATGTGAGATAAAAAGTTATTGTATAATCATGAAGGAGTCAATTCATATAGAGGAGATAATAGTTATAAATATTTGTGCAGTCAGTATGAACACTCCTAATTATATAAAGTCAATATTACTAATATGAAGAGAGACAAATACAATACAATAATAGTAGGAGAGATAGTACCTCATTTTCAAGAATTAATAGATCACACAGACAAAAATCAACAAAGAAATAACAAGGATGTAAACTACCTTCAGATGAGCCACATGAACAGGGCATTCCATCCCAGAGCAGCAGAATGCACACGTGCACATTCTCCAAGATAGCTCATGCACTGTGACAAAACTAGTCTTAATAAATTTTGCAAGTTTGAAACCATAGCAGTATCTTCTCTGACCACAATGATATGAAACTAGAATTACAGGAAAATAAAACTGAAAAGTTTACATCATCACCATTTCATAGATTTCAATATTTTTTACAGTGAAAATCTTTGAAGTATATATTATATTCTCCTAGTCATCAGTACATTAGAGGTCAATACACATGATTTTAGGATCATTTTATACTGAGCACATTACTTGAGCTTTCTGTATTTCTGATTCCTTCCCTATGAACTGGACTTGAAAAGCTATACCCTGTCTACTGCACAGAGTTTCTGTGAAGGTCAAATAAGATAATATTTATAGTATATTTAAAACTTGAGAGCACCGTGCAAACATTAAAAATGTAAGCTATTCCAATCTAGGTGATTTATGATTTTTATTGCAAATATCTGTATTTGTTGTATACTGGAGTCAGTGATGTCTCATGAATTATTTAATTACTCAATGCTACTTGTCCCTTACTACGTAGGTCAAATATTCCATGTTTTTGTGAGTTCTGGAGTCTTATTTTTGAAATATAAGTTATGGTTATTAAAGAGATTTTAAAAATGAAAAGGAAAATGAGTTTCAGGAGGAAAAATTCTCAGGATAGTCTTATTCATGTGATCAAGAATTACTAAAACCATTGGACAATGGGGAATGGTTGCAGTCGAGAGGATAAGCCAGAGACAGTAGATAGGAGGCAAATATATAGGATTAGAGTTTATTCACACATACACATGTGTGCACATGCATATGCATGTATGCATTGTGTATATATGTATGCATATTTATGAATACATTCACCTTCTATTTGTGTTTATGGTCAGTATTATAGTATCAAGGCAGTAATTTTCTTTAAAGAATTAATGCTCTATTTTTATATATTTAAAACTTTGATCATAAGTTTTAAAATAGTCTATCTGGTGCACTCATATCATGGAAAATTTAAACTCCTACTCTTTGTCCTATGAGATTTTTCTTCTCATCCTTGCCTCCCAAATTCAACGTTCTGGTACTTATGTGGCTTCTATCTACAGAGAAGATGCAGGACTCAGTTCTGAGAAGAGAAGGTATGAGAAAAATGAAACAATCACTGACTCCTTTGGATTATTTTATTTGCACTTTGTGAGTCATTTTGATTCACACAGGTAAGAGTCAAGGTTTAAATTAGGCAATTTCTGACTGGGCAAGTTATACTGTTCCTAAAATGGAACCTGGAGAATCGAGGTGTGAAAATAGTGTAAAATGACTCATTGTCAGCCACAATTAGACTTTCTAAAATCGCCTGCCAAGCGCTTGACAGGCCTGGGGTCTGAGCAACACAGCCCCTGTTAAAGCCTTCTTTGACTTCTGGTAATCTTCCTTAGTTACTGAAAACTATTGATCCTATTTCCACACATCTCAATGTTAATCAACTTGTCCTGAAGCGTCCCCATGGACACCAGAGACCAACTTGACCTGTTAAATAAGCAGTTGATTCCTATTAATATTTTCTCCCTTCTAAGTTAAAGAGTTAGACACTACCAACTGAGGTAACTAATTTGTTCTTAAAATAGGATAAACCTTTCCAGATAGTCCACTCCTACGAATCCCTGCATTTGACAGTGATTCAGCAATATAATTGCCATTAAGACACATGGTACAGAGCAAGACCTAGCTGAAAAAAAAATAAAAGATTACAGAACAGACAAAATACACTATGTGTGTTTTGAAATCAGTGAATTTAAATTCATTATAAGATTTTCACTACCTGTGATTATCTATAGAAATGGAAATATAAACTACAGATATTTAGTGATCAACACATTAATCTTAAGAATCAGAAAGGGGAGTAAGTCCATTATGAAACATTGACATTTCTGACTGCAATGTATGTGTTATTTAAAATAATAATAAAATAATAAATAAATTATAAATATAAAATAATAAAATAAAATAAAATCTAATAATAAATTAATAAAATTATAAATTCTAATATCCAACATGCTTACAGGAAAACAAAGTAAGGAAATAAGTCAAACTATATGCCTTAGGTTTTGTTTCTAGCTTTTGACTTGCTACTTTATGAAAAACAAACTCTAGATAGATAGTAAAGGAAGACTAATTCTGACAATCTCTATCATACCCTTTATCCCACAGTATGTCACTGACCTTATTTTTTTTTCTAACTGAGTTAGCTTTAAGGGAGGACTGGGTTTTACTACTTGGTTGTTTAACTTTCAGCTCTCTGAACAGTGCTAAGCACATAGTGCATATACAGGATCAATTGATGAAAAAGAAGGAAGAATTCTATTACTCTCAGTACCTCTAAATTCTTCCTATGACAGTAATAAAAACTTTACTTCTTTTCACAGATACCATCAGTTAGCTTTCCCTCTCTTTAAGGAACACAAATCTCTTACCTGACTTGTTTCTGCTTGAACTTCATATTTTATTATTGCGGAAACAGGGTGATGCCTTCAACCGTCAACTAGCCTCATATCTGAAATCATGCAAGACAGTATTGGTACCAGATGGAACAGATCTTGGGGTGATGTCCTACCTTCCTGCAGTGCAGTGAAGGAGAATTTCCTCCCCTCTGTCTTATACCTTCCTAGTCCATCATCAGGGATAAAGAAGCTGCTCCAGAAATTCACCCAATCCAAACCCCTATGGTCAAAGCCTTGTTCTTATTCCCTCCTTTGGATCCACACCACTACTTTTTCCTACTTGAGTGTATTGCCTAAAACCAAAAACAAAACAAAACCAAAAAATCAAAACAAAACAAAAAAAAAAAAAAACTCAAGGTCACCTTTTATCTTTCATTTCCTACATTGTAATCTCATAAATCTCTATACATTTTATCCATATCTTCTACATCTCCCCTCATTTCCACTGCACTATATAGATTCACAGCAAATGACAGAAGATAAATGCTTTCTAGCATTATCCTTTACTCCAAACCCTTCTTCACCTTTTTTTGTTCAAATAAAAGCCTTATCACCAGGGAAACTTTATATCCCTTGCATTCAACTTTAGAAGAGGTGAGGTAAGTATCCCCCTGCTCCTGCCCCCACCACTGTTGCAGCACTTGGGCCACTCTCTTCCCTTCAGTTCTGAATTTCATTGTTACTGTCATCTTCTGACCTTAAGTTATTCCTCCTCTTTTTCCATGGGAATTTTTAGTTCATATTTACTCACTCTGATATTACATTGGTTCTAATTCTTAGTAATTTCAACATATGTGTATTTGAAATATCTATGACCTGAAACATTCCCAAGATCAGAGCCTAAGCCTCCACTATTGCATTATTTAAAGAGCTGTACACCCTTCATAACAACAGGCGTGTACATCGCATTAATGCCAACTACCATTCCATCCTACTGACATGTATAATTCTGGACTCCTGAAATGCTTTACTTGTTCTTTACCTTCTTGTTGGTTTCACTTTCCTCTTCACCAGGTGAATATTATAAAATCCTTGACATACATCTTGTACTCTGTTAGGATATATCCAAGTCAATGCTTCTCTGCCTAGAATATTTTTAAATTTATGTCTATAAAAATTAAGTAGCTCATTTTTGCTATCAAGTGTAGTCCAAAGATAACTACTCACTGAAATGACTAATACAAACATTCCTTTTTTCTCCTGAACACCTATCACACCTTCTCTCATTTTCATTCACAATGACCTTTCTTCCTATTCTCCAGGAAAACTGAAGCTACTAAGAAGAACTTCCTGATACTCTGAGAGTATCATTTCTGCTCACCCACCAGCATCAATATTCAATAAGTTTGGCTTTCTACTTGCTATCAGACCTGCTATTTCCCTAAATTAGCCCTAATCCATACTAAATCATAGTCAAGAGACATTTTACTTGTGAAACTCATTAATATTTCTGAAATGCAAGGAATTTAGACATTTAAAGACATGCTTTATATCAATTTGGCAGTACAGAAAATTTTACAATTATTCTTAGTATGGAGAACAAATTGGAGAGAAGAAGGACTTATGAGAAGGGAATATTATAATTGGCCACAAGCACCTGTAACATAATGAAAAGATGGAAATAACATTAGTTTGGAGGTTAAAATCTAGTTCCAAATAACCTTGGGAAATATTCCAGAATCATTATAATGAGTTTGAATCATAACTCTGCCACCAACTGGCTTTATGATTTGAGTAAATTATTAAATAGCAAAGGTCTTTACGATTACTTTCCAAGACATGATAGCATTGCCTCATATGTTTTGTTGAAGATTAAATGCACTGAATCATGCAAAGTATGCCTGGCATGTATTTTCTCATGTTTGCTTTCTTTTCTTATTTCAATTTATTAATTTTAAAATATGTAAAATGCTTGCATGACTCAACAATTTAAAAATATGTATAATATGACTTATTGTAGAGGCATGAAGCACTCAAATACAGAAGTTGCCCATCTCTTAATCCCTGCACTTGTGATTATTTTACCTTTCATGGAAAAAGGAACTTTGGAGTTGTTATTAAGGGTTTTCATATGTATATATTATCTTGCATTATCTGATTGGGTCCAATATAATCACAAGAATTCTTAAGAGTTAGAAAAAGGGAGTCAGAAGTGTAAGGTAGAGTGAGACATTTTTGCAGAAGAGGAGATCCAAGTATTCAATGTGGTAAGGACTCAACCCATCCTCGCTGACGCTGATAATGGCAGAACACTGGCTAGGAATGTGGGCAACTGTAGAAAGGTGGAACAAACAAGGTAATATATTTTATCTTAAAACCTTCAGAAGCAACCCAGTCCTTCAGATACCTTGATTTCAGTCCTGTGAGAACTATCTGAGAATTCTGACCTCCTGTTTCAATGAATGCAATATAAAAAACTTGCATTGTTTCAAGTCACTAAATTTGTGACAACTGAATTTGTGGCAGTGCCAGAAAAGTAATACACATGGATAATATTCCTTACACCATCCCATCTTGTTCTTCTAGGTTGCCAATTCCTACTTTCCACTTGATCATTCTATGACTATATTCCTTAATAGGCAAATATATTTTGTCTACAATTTTTGTCTTTTTTTAACACGAAAACTTCTGCATGATACACAGACTCTGCCCCCTGCTTTTTCACTTAACAATACATGTTCTTGATCTTTCTTACCCCTTGATCTTTCTTTCTCACCACAGCACTCTGTGGTGAGGATGCACTGAGGTTTTTAACAGCCATTTCTTAACATTACTATTTGGAATAATTGTGATCTTTAAAAATACAAATAGATCATCAATGAATAGCCATGAATATGTTGTCTAAAATTGAGGAACTGTTTTGTCGTGTTGTATTCCTAGAGATGCTACCAAAGCAAAAACAGTGAGAATGTGTGTGCTTTTAATATTCCTAAATTCTACCCATTAGAAGTCACACTATTTTTAGTTTTAGCCAACAGTGTGTGAGAGTACCAGTTTCTTCACAGTCTCTCCAAAAGCCTGTGTTGTCAACATTTGTACTTTTGCCATCTGATAGTTGGAAAATGGCATCTTAAGTAGTTTTAGTTTTCATTTATCTTATGAGTGATGGTAAACTTTGTTTTTAATATGTTTAAGGATGCGAAAGCTCTTTATCTATGAAATATCTTTTTTATAGTTTGATCCCATATATTTACACTATTTTTTTCTTTTCAATTAAAAATGCTTTATACATAAATTAACTTAGCCTTGAACACAACTATCTTCCTGTATTTCAGTGAAGTATAATTTTTTTAATAAATATTGCCTTTCTAATCTATCATTTGATTCTTCCATTCTCTTTTATTTTAGTAGGAACTTTTGTTCAGTTCATTCCTTTCTTGCCTTTATCTCCAGACCTCAAGAAACAATTCTTTTATTATGGCTCTCTGTTTTCCCCAGAATCAGCACCTTTTCAAGATTTCCACCACTACTCCTGCTCACTTTCCAGGCTCTTCCCATTGATTGACACCCCAGTAACCAGCTCTCTGCTTCACTGGACTTCAGGCAAAATGACCCATCCCCTGCTTGGAGCATAAACCTTGGATGACATGACCTGTGATCTTCAGCTACTGGGCCCCCACTGCCCTCTCTTTCCTTCTGTATAGCTCTCTTCTGGTCATCCTTTTTACTGCAGTTTGTGGAGGCAACTTCACTACTCCTAAGTGAATATCTCTCCTGATATGTAAGCTGAAGTTTGCATGACCTTTTCCAAATACATTAACAGTTTGAGTTATGTGCAATTTCATTTTGTATCTGTGTTGATCTGTATGACATGGGAGAAATATATGAAGATATTCATTTGCATGCCAGCACTTATAAATACTTATAACATCTTGGGGTATATGATGCTCTAAATAAACTCAACAATTATCATTAATTATACTCAATAAAGGGTGATAGATATCTCAAGAATAACTACTGAGAAAATTGAAATGCTGTGGGTCAAAACAAATAATATTGATTTCAACCTAATATCATAGTCCACACAGGTGGACACTCTGAAATTCTCAGCTTTGGCTCTGCTCAATATGGACGTTGCTGATTTTTTGTTGTTGGGGGTATCCTGTTCTTTTATCTACTAGACACCAATAGTTCCACACACAGGCACACCTGCTAGTCATGACAATAAAAATGTCTCCAAAATGTTGCCAAATGAGCCCTAATGACCCTCCAGTTAAAAACAACATCTATAGATGGAGTAAATGCCTAAATGTAGGGGAACATCTTTGAGAATCAGCATACAGAAGAATTTCTATTAATGAAAGTACCAATATAAGCCAAATGTTAAGGCATCTTTAGATTTGCTTCATTGCCAATTAGACTATAATATTCAAATTAGGGCCTAGGAAGTGTTTCATAAACTAAGTGAGCCTTCTAAGGTCACATAGCAAGCAAGCAAGCATTGGGGCCAGGGTTCAAGACTGGAACAAGTGTGGATTTTTACCATTTTACCTCCACTTGCTGTGTTTCAAGAGAATTAACATAGCAAATGATGTAGGCTGGTAAAAATCTAAGAGAATTAAGCAAATTCAAGTCCTAGAAGATTTCCTTCAAATAGCTTACATGATTAAACTTAACCTTTAGAATCAGAATTATAATGTAAAATATGAAATGAAAAAAATCCAGATGGGAACAGCTGAGCATAATGTAACCCATCTTTATGCTGCCAGGACATGACCCATGGTTGAAGGGAGAGTTGGATTTGTCAATAATAGGCAGAAAATCAGGCTGGAGGATGAGAAGAATAAAGCTACATTTTTACCTGAGATAAGTAACTCAGGGGACAGGCAACTCTGAGACTATATGAATAGGCCCCACTTGCTAGGATGTCATGCCTGCTCAAGTGCTGCAGCCAGCACCTGCCTCCCCAGTGCACAGGGACCTTCATGGGGCCTCAGCTGGAGACCTATCTGGCCTGTGAGCGCATGAATTTGTCATCCTTTTTTCTTAACTGCACATGTCCCAATGCCCTGCACTTGTTTTCTCCAGTAAAAAATACTTGAAACCCGTCACCTTAACCATTTTTAAGTGTACCGTTTAGTAGCACTAAGTATATTTACATTGTTGTGAAACAGGTCCCCCGAACCTTTTCATCTTGCAAAACTGAAACTTCATACTTATCCAACAACTTCCTTATCACTCTTTTCTCCAACCCCTGATAACCATGTCCTTATTTTCTATTTCTATAAATTTGACCATTTTAGATACCTTAGACCTGAAGAATTATACAGTGTTTGTGTGTGTGAGGATGGTTAACATCCTCAAAGTTCATCCATGTTTTAGAACATAAGAGAATTTGCTTCCATCTGAAGGCTGCATGAAGTTCCTCTACATGAATATACCACATTTTGTTTCTCTGTTTGTTTACCAATGAGCATCTGTGTTGCTTCCATCACATAACTATTGTGAATTCTACTGCTATAAACATGAGTTTATAAATATCTCTCAGGACCCTGCTTTCAATTCTTTAGGATACACAACTGGATGGGATGCTGGATTGTAAATTCTTTTTTAAATTTAATTTTATTTATTTTAGAGACTACGTCTCACTGTATTGCCCAGGATAATCTCGAACCCGTGGAGTGAAGCGATCCCTGGCCTCAACCTTCCAGTGCTAGGATTATAGGTGCGTGCCATAGTGCCTAACTTTTTTTTTAATTTTAAAGGAAACTCATTACTATTTCCCATAGCAACTGACCTATCTTACAATCCCACCAATAGTGAATTCTAACTTCACCGTATTCCCACCACTATTTCTGTTTTTCTGATAGTAGCCATTCTAACAGGTATGAAGTACTTTGTACCTTTCATTAGACTATGCAAACACAGATAAATCCAAATTTTCCCTCTAAAGATGGTTAAAGATTGCTTTCTGGTTGAAATAATGCTGCATTTGTACTGCAATATTTGTGAGGTTGAGAAAAGTTCAGCTGTTGATATTAATTAGGAAAGGGCAGATTTTACAGAGTGTCAGACTTCATGGAGCAACATTTGAATGGAGGCAAAATTCCTCTAACCCATCTGCTGGCACCATCGTGGCTAATGATTCTTAGGCAGGTCTATTTATTTTCGACCATGTGTCCTTGTAATAAAATACTATAAACCTGAGCATTACAACTTGAACTTCTTTTCCTCTGTATTATGTGCTAAACCTAATGAACTATTTTAATCCTTTTTAAAAGCACTTGGTCAAAAGCAAGCCTACTGTCATATTTGGAGCTTAAAACTTCTCTTTCTTAGGAAATAGTGTACATTGATGTCATATTAAGTCATTCACTATAAGATCTCAGCCACCAGGTGGCACCTGACTTTAATGTCTTAAAATCAATTGTCTATTCTGTTGTTTGTCGAGTTTTAAATTAATTTGCCAGTGAATTATTTATGACTATATAATCACAGTCACCATATTGATTTCCTATGTCTGCTGTAAGAAATTATTACAAATTTATTGGCTTAAAGCAATATAGTGATACACAATGAAATAGTATTCAGCAATAAAAAAGAACTAACATTTGCAACCACATAATAGAACTGGGCACAACTCATACTATGAAATATGTCAAAAGAAGAAAGAAATGTAGCATAGTTTCACTTACAGATGAAATATAAAGAAACAAAATGAAAAGTCACTCCAAACTAATCCTGTAATAGACCCTAGAAATCTGTCTGCAGAATGAAGATTACTAGAAAGAGAAGAAAAAGGATGGGAATTAAAGGATGGAGCCTGGAGGACTATGGGTGACTTGGGGAGAGGTATGGTGTGGGAACATGCATCTGAGGAGGTATGATTCTATACCTCTCAGTCACATGCAGTGCTAAAATCTGCCTTTTTTAGATATTAGAGGATATGATACTCATTGATTTTCAGACCTATCATTCATCTTTGGAGTTGACATTGTAGCACTTCACATCTCTGAATGGTTTCTCCCCTTTCCATGTACAGAAATGCTGTGATTATATTGACTCCCTTGAGTAATTTTCCTATCTCAGTTCAGCTGATAAGCAAATTTATATACTTACCTGCAGGTAACCAAAAAATAATCTCAGGGTTCAAGGAACAAGAACCATATATCTCTACTTTCCACAGCTGCCTTGTGTTCTGAAATTTCCAGCAAGTATTGCTTTTAAATATTTTAACCCTATTGTTCCAAAAATAAGTAATATCCTCAACAATTTTTTTGGATTATTAGGTCAACTAATGGATGGATGGATGCATGGATGGATGAATGCATGGATGGATGACAAAATGGATGAGTATCTGTTCAAACAAATGTAAAGTATTAATTAAAATCACAATTGCAAACCCTTTTTAACTTCATCATCATTTCCTTCCTTCATCCCATTTGGGCTTGTAGACATGAACTGGACATCAATTAAAGTTAGGTAAAATTAAACAAAATCCTTTACCTTTTAGGTTTGAAGATTCCAGTCTATTAAAATCCCAGTCTATAGAAACATTTAAAATAACACTTGAAAAAAAGTTTTTCTGTTTCAAAGTCAGTTTTTCAGAGAAGAAACTAAGAAGCCAGAATATAATTTGCTGCTGTTGAATATGTCTTTATCAGTTCCCATACCTTGAAGTTAGACCTCAGATTGACTGAGAGAATAAGAAGAAAACAGATTATAAATTTGAGAGTCCTAAAAAAGAGAGACTTTGTCTTTACTCCTATTACAAAATTAGAATTTTTATTACAAAATTAGAATTTTGTAATCTAGGAAATCTATTAACATTCATCATACTCAACTGGTAAGGACTGTAGAGCAGAGAAAGTCTGGAAGGTTTTTGGAAAAGAGGGATAAAGCAGACTCATTCTATGTCCCATCACTTGAGAACAATGTGGTAATGTGACTGAATCCTATCCACACTCCTAGAATAGGGAATGGAAGTTAGGAGAATGAGAAAAGAGAGACAAGGTGGAACAAGCCATTTGGCCAAGGACCAGATATATTCTCAGAAATCTTAGCAGATGACAACACGAAGGTATCACCATGTCCAAGGACCAGATAGCACACAGTAGATGCCAATACATGGCAGAGCATGCCTGAGGATTTTAGGTCTACCTCCCATTGATAAATGGGAGGTAGATAAATGGAATTTCCTGGAACTTCAGTTTCAAGAAAATCAGAGCAGGAATGGAATAAGCACACTATACGCTAAAATAGTTAAAATTGACTTAGAAAAAATGGGTAAAACTTAATGGATATTTACACCAGTTTATGGCAGCTTATAATATATTAATAGTCAATATTATATATTATATGTACAATATATGTAAGAATTGTGTATATAATATATATTAATATTCTTTTTGCTTAAGGCAAAGTAAGGAACAAATTGAAGATTAAATCACTGACATAAACTGTCCTTCATGGGTGAGATATCAACATTAACACCAAGCCCAAGATGAGCCCACAAATATTTCCTGAGGTTAATGGCAGTGTGACTTTCTGAACTGAAGCCTGCATGCCACCTGTCAGCCCTTCTAATACTGGTCTGTTCAGCCCAAGAATGAAGTGAGCATTGTGTGCACCCAAGGTTAACTGTGTCTTGATTCTACAGTCCATGTGAGACTCAGGCACTCTAGGAGATGATGACTGGAAAACAAGATCAATCCTGGTTAAGTCTTTTTAACAAATAAAATCAATTTCAATCTCTCTCTATCTCTCTCTCACATACACAGAGTACTGAGGTGCTGTAAATGCATAAAAAAAATTTAAAAATAAATACAAAGCAGTACTAACAAGTCTTCTGTGAGCTATGGAAAATAGAATGAAACCCTTACTAATAAATGAGTCATAAAAGATCTCATAGAGCTAATCTTAGCAACTCTGTGCCACCCACTCCTACCTCTGCCTAACTTCAGAGTATAGGTTCCATAAAGACTGCTGCCAGAACAAGGCTTAGTTTGAATATGATAAAGAAAACAGAAACTTATGAAATCAGGCAGAGAAAGTGTATCTTATGACACCATCATTATCCTTCATTTATTTAAATAGCTATATGACATGAAAAAATGTAGGGCAAGAGAAGAAAATAAAATAGTATCAGAAAAGAAAGGACTTTATTTTTACATAGGTAGATTGTGTGTGTGCATATATATACACATACTTATAAATCTTCAAATAAGCTATTCAATATATTTTGCTCAAACATAATTGTAACCCAGTGTAGCTGCTCAAACAATGTTGGGTCAATAGATGTATTTGGAAATAGTGAAGCTGCATTTCAAGCAAGTATTGGGCAAGAAGCAGTTCCTGGAGGAGGCAAAAGGGATTTAGGAAGGTTGTGGGTATAGGTACATTATACAAAAATTAATTTTTTTATGTTTCTACATAACAACAATAGACAATTAGAAATTAGTAGTTTTACTAGTGGTCTCAGAGCTGGAGACCCTTACCTCCACTCTTTCAATGACAGGGTTGGGGCGGAGCACCCAAAGGGCATGAACTGGGAAAGGGGAATAGTAGTCTCTGCCTTCAGAGCCCAACCCAGTGAACCTTGTCAGACAGAGGAGGGAGCTGAGGTCCTTTCAAACCTTGTGGACCCTTAGAAAGGAGCTCCAGCTCACCCTCACCATGGCCTAGGGCACTGTTGGTGGGGGGAGAGGCAAGGGTAAGTCCTATGCCACCAGCACCTCAGGTACTCAGGGGACCACAGGCTGGGGAAGCCAGCCTCTTCCTCCACATGGGCAGGGAGTGGGGACTGAGCACCTCTACAGAGGCCAGAGCTGGGGGGGAGGGTCCCCCTCCAGTTTACTCCAACTTCAATAGACCTGCACTGGAATGAAAGGTCCAGTCTCTCCAGCTGCAGATATAATGCAGTAGAAAGGAAGTAATTATGACCCTGGATGCTCACCACATGGGTGGGACAAGTGTTGTGATGGGAACCACTGAGATAAGAAGGTGAAGCCAGTGATTGAGGTGACCTTTCACAGATTTCTACCTGCATCATCTCTGGTACTGGGCAATCAAGCCCCGGGCCCATAGTAATGTGCAACATGAAAGCGGCTCCCTCCTGTACCAATCAGTGGGGGAAGAAAGCCACCATGGCAGAACTACAAACAAGAGAGAAGACAGTTAAAATCTCCTACCACATATGGATTCTCATCAGTATTTGTTTTCAGTTCTGCTAGTAGTTGTTTTATGAATTTTGGTGCTCCCTCATTAGGTGCATATATGTTAATTATTGATTGTTATGTCTTTTTGGTGGATTGGCCCCTTAACCATTAAGTAGTAGTCTTCTTCATCTTTTGTCACTTTTTTAAGTTTGAAATCTGCTCTGTCTGATAGAAGAATGGTGACCCCTGCTTTTTTTGTGGGAGCCATTTGCCTGTAATGTAGTTTTCCAGCCCTGTACCTTCAGTCTATGCTTATCCTTAGAGATCAGATGTGTTTCTTGGAGGCAGCAGAATGTTGGGTTCTGTTTTCTGATCCAGTCTGCAACTCTACATCTTTTGATTGCTGAGTTTAGAACATTAACATTTAGAGTGATTTGATGTTGGAGAGTCTAACATTGGTTTTCTGGTAGTCATTTTGAGATTTTTATTTTCTTCCTTGCTTTGTTTGTTCTATTTGTTCTTCTTATGGCTTTGATCTTGAGACCTCTTGCAAAATTTCTTAGAGTGAGGGTTTAGTGGTAGCAAATTTCTGGAGACTTTGCCTCAGAGAAGGTACTAATTTTTCCTTCATATAGGAAGGATAACTTTGCAGGGTAGAGTGTTCTTGATTTGCACCTTTTGTCTTTTTTCTTTTAGATGTGTCTCCATTCTCTCCTTGCCTGGAGTGTCTCTTCAGAAAAATCTGAGGTCAGCTTAATGGGTTTTCCTTTGTAGGTTATCTGGGTTTTTTTTTCTCTAGTTATTCTCATTGTTTTTTCCTTATCTTGGTTTCTTGGAAGTTTTACAAAGATGTGTTTTGCTGTGACTTTCCTTTCATTGAAGTAGTTTGGTGTCCTTTTTGCTTCCTGTATATCTTCATTTCTTTCTTCAGATTTGGAAAGTTCTCCTCTATTATTGTATTAAAAAGCTCTCAGTTCCCATGACTCTCTCTTCTCCCATAATTCCAATTGCTCTTATATTTCCTCTCTTTAAGTAATCTGACAAGTCTCTGAGTTTTTCTTCAGTCTTCTTACTTTGTTTTTCTCTCTTTTTCTTTTTTTATCCTCTCTCAGTATCCTTGAGTGTGTTGATTCATTTTTCTATTTCTTTTAATTTGCTTCCATGGTTTGCCCCTGCATTTTTGAGCTCCTCTATTGCAATTCTTAAATCCTGGGTTTCCTTCAATTTCATATTTAGGAATTTATTTTCATTCCTCAGCTCATCGATTAAGTTATTCTTGTTGATTGTTTCTTTTTTATATTTTTCTACCTCTTCCCTTATCTGTTGAAGTGCTTTTTATCATGCTGCTTTTGAAGTCTTTGTCAGAAATGCCTGTCATTTCTTCAATATCTTCCTTGGTGTTTTCTGGAGATTGTCTTTTCTTTGGTGGTGATGTATTATTACCCATAGGGCTTGCTTTGATGTCTACAGTTTTTTTTACAGCATGTTTTGCTTTCAGGCTTGTGTTACATATTGAGCAATGATGGCTCTGGTATTGGTTGGCATGTTAATTGGTATGTTAACAGACTGTGAGTAAATCTGAACTTTAGTTTACTTAGTTCTGCCCTGGTTCAACTGAGAGGGAGCAGGGGCAAGCTCAGATGAGATCCTTGAGTGCTGTGTCTGTCCAGCGATGGGCTGTGATGCTGGTACAGGGTGGGATTCTTCAGTGCCCCAAAACCTATGATTGGCTAAAAAAATGTGGTATATGTACAAGATAGAATACTATGCATCAACTAAGGTGGACAAACATATGTCATTTGCAGCAACATGGATGGAGCTAGAAGGACTCATATTAGCAAAAATAAGCCAGAAAAAAAAGAGAAATACAGAATGGTCTCACTTATATGAAGGATACAGTGAAAAACAAACAAGCAAATTAGAAAAATCAGAAACATAGGGCTTCTTGCAAGATTTCTTGGAGTGGTGGTTTAGTGGTAACAAATTTTGGAGGCTTTGCTTATCTGAGAAGGTTTTTATTGTTCCTTTGTAGAGGAAGAAAGCTTTGCAGGGTAGAGCAATATTGGTTGGCATTTTTTGTCTTGGAGTTTTTTGGATATGACTCCTTGCTCTCCTTACTTGGAGTGTCTCTTCAGAGAAGTCTGAGGTCAGTCTAATAGGTTTTCCTTTGTATGTTATCTCTTTCTTTTCTCTAGCCAGTTTCATTATTTTTTTCCTTATCCTGGACTATTGGGAGTTTTACGATGATGTATCTTGCTGTGGTTTTTCATTCATTATAAAAAAAAAATGAACACGATACCTCCCTCACACCATGTACAAAAACTAACTCAAAATGGATAAAAGACTTGGATGTAAGACCATACGTCGAGAAAATACCATACATAGAGGAAAACCTGGGCAAAACCCTTCATGAGTTACAATTCAGAAATCCATTTTTGGACACATAAATAGATGGCAAAAAAATGAAGGAAAACATAAACACCTGGGAGTACATCAAACTAAAAATCTTCTGTACAGCAAAACAGACAACAGAAAAATCAAAACGAATCCTAACCGAGTGGGAAAAAATTTTTGCCCTCCATACAAATGATAAGGGTCTGGTAACAAAGATACACAAAGAACTCACATAACTTAACAAAAACGAAGCAAAAAAACCCAGTTTAAAAATGGGGAGAAGATCTAAAAAGACACTTCTCTAAAGAGGAAGTCCAAATGGCCAACAGGTACATGAAAAATTGTTCAACATCACTAGCAATCAGGGAAATGCAAATCAAAACCACAATGAAATACCACCTTACACCAGCAAAAATGGCCCACATCCAAAAAACAGACAACACCAAGTGCTGGTGTGGATGTGGAGAGACAGGAACACTTTTACACTGCTGGTAGGAATGTAAACTAATCCAACCTCTATGGAAAGCAGTGTGGAGAACCCTAAAACTAATGAAAATGGAACTACCATTTGACCAAGCAATCGCTCTTCTGGGAATCTACCCAAAAGAGACCTCAATGCGTGTACAAAGGGACACTTGTGCTTGGATGTTTATTGCAGCACTATTCATAATTGCAAGGGCCTAGAAACAACCCAAATGCCCCAAGACAGATGACTGGATGAAAATTATGTGGTATATATACACAATGAAATATTACACATCAATTGAAAGTCACCAATTTGATGATTTTTTGGTAACATGGTTGTACCTAGAAGAAATCATATTGGCAGAAACAAGTCAGAAGGAAAAAGACAGAAACCAATGGTTTCACTAACATATGGACAACCAAATGAAAGTACACAACTAGGGGATGGGACCAGCGGGAATGGACAGGGAGGGGAGGTGGTGGGTGACCCACAGGGATCACAATGATGTGAAATATATATATGCACAAATAAATTATTTAAGTAATAATAGAAAAAAGAAAAATCAAGAACAACCAACAGAACTGAAAGAGCAAAAGAGGAAGAGGAGAAAGAAAATGGGGGGGAGCAGAGGGCAAAAAAGAATAAGATGGTTAACAGGTGCTAAGAAAATGAGAAAACCCTGGGGTACACAATAATGTAATATATATATTACACACAAAATAAAAATAATTAATTAAAAAAAAAACCCACCAAAAATAACAAAAAAAAACAAAACCCCTAGAAATGTGACTGCAGAATCCTGGCTCCCTGAGTGGGGGTGGGGGAATGACAAACTATAGTAGAGGATTACTGCTACTTTGGTAGTGAGTGTCATGGGGGTAACAATTGAAGAGGTGTGAACCTATATCTTTAATACATATACAGTGTTGAAACCAATGTTACCTCAATAAAATAATTAAAATTAAAAGAGAGAGAGAGGGAGATAGGACAGTTCAACCAACCATCTGGAGAAGTCTGCCCCAGCAGTGAATGCCTTTACCACCATCAACTGGGAGTTGGAGTCCCAAATTCAGATATCAGAACTGTAAGGCACAGAACCAGCAACAATGTCAGAAAGGATCCTGGAGAAGTGCACCACATATCTGCTCAACAGAAAGTTCCCAAAGTGCATGACCTGACTATTTGCTTCAGTACACCTGGAGATCCGAGCAGCCTCATCTGTTCACTGTCCAGGAGTACAAATCCACACCCAGGTAAAAAGGACATGGTTCTAAAAAAAGAAAAGTCCAGCAGGTCAAATATAGATCAACAGCTTGAAGCAAGAGGAATTGGAGTGACCAGAGAGGAGAAGGGGCAAAAGGGGTATGGGTAGGGAATAAGGGGTACAATACAATCATGCAAGCATGAAAAATATTGTACAATTATTACAAAATAAAAAATTTGAGGAAAAAAAGATATTACTAGTTTTAAAGGAATGCCAAAATATCCAAAACAAACTCACCACATACTGAAAAATAAATCTTAATCACATAGAAAACCACAAAACATGCAGAAACTCTGATGACTCATGGATCAACTGACAAATACAGAAGGATAAACTGCTAATAAATTAGAAGGTGCAATATTGCAAAGCCATTGTCTATAAAGTCAATATAATTCTAACCAAGAACTGATAAACTATACTTAGACTCATCATAGCACAAGGTGAGGATTAATGGTACAACAAAATCTGGTTCCCCTGGATTCTAATTCTGATACTGTCCCTTCCTTCTTTCCCTGGCAAGCATGCTTAATGTATTTGAACTTCGTTTTCTATGTCTGTAAAATGGAGGCAATAACATCATGGGTTTCCTGTTAGGACAAACTCATCTAATTTAAACAACAGCTAGACTAGTAATTTCTGTTTCATTATCTCACTCCTTCAGTAGACTCTAAGACTTTTAAAAACAGGAATTGGGTCTTGTTCATAATTATGAACCCAGGGTAGCTACTCAGTCAATGTTGAGTCAATAGATGCATTTGGAAATAATGAAATTGGCAATTCAAACATTGGTCAAGAAGCAGTTCTTGTAGAGGGTAGAAGGGGTGTCCCAGTAAGTAAGCTGATAGAATACATAAAGCTCTTAAGGGAACAGATCCATCTGGGACAGGAAAGATCTGAGTGTCAATCCCAGAGATAAATAAAGTAATTGAAGCAATGTGGAGATTCAGGTTCATGGGGACACAAAATCACAGAAGTTTGTCAACACAGAGTAAGGTTTGTTATTAGAGCTGGTACAATATGAGAATTTGGGTGCAGGAGAAAGGTGGAAATCCATCAACCAAAAGTGGGGCACATGGTGAAAAAAAAACAAGAAGTTTAATTATCTATTGAACAGTAAGCTTGCATCAAGTAGGACTTCTTGTATTTCTTCCTGAGTAATGCCATAATACATTCTGAAGTCTAAGTCAGTAAAGGTTAATATCAAGTGACTTCAAAAGGGCTAAACACGGAGGTCCAACTAGTCATATTACCTACAAGACACCTTAGCTATATGCATTGATGAAAACATAAAATAATTGGGGTTTTGGTTTTAAAAATCCCCACTGCAGAATACTTGTTATTTTTAGTAACTTTGCTACTTGAACTCTGTAGGGCTGAAGAGCAATAATAGGATGTGAGGTGGTAAAAGAAGCTGCTTTTTGTTGCAGTAATTTGAGGCCTCAGAGAGGAAGCTAACCAGCAAGAGAAGGAAGTTGGATGGGTCCCTACAAGGAGTGAGGAGACACCTGGCTCTCAGAATTCTGAGGGGCTGGGAGACTTGGCTTTGATCTGAGTCATGCAACACTGTCTAAGAAGACCCTACTCAGGGTGCAACAGCCAAAACACACAGACATAGGAAAAGGGAATGCCAAGGGACTCTCCAGTGGAGCAGAACTTGGGCAGAATAGGGGGCAACTTCCAAGGAAGAAACTGACTGAAGAAGGAGTTCTTTGAGGAAAAGCACAGACAGGGCACCAGTCAGAGTATGACATGTTTACTAATCCTCCTAGTGTCAGCAATAAAGAAAATGAGAACAAGCTAAAGAATTGAGGACTCATTCTCAGACACCTAAAGACTGATGGCCACATCAGTCTAATTATTGGTGGGTATGAAGATCTAAGCTTGCTTTTCAAAATGACTACCTACCAGTGGCTCACAACTGATCAGAGTTGAACTAATAAGGAAAAGTTCTCATTATCATAATGACAGAAGTTGGGAGGCAAGGACTGAAGCTCAGTTCCTCTGCAGAGAACACAATTCAGAGGTGTCCCCATTGACCACAGGAGCAGATCAGCTAGGAAATCTGGAGCCTACAACTTAGACCACTGTTCAAGACCAAAAAAAAAAAAATCCCCTTTTATTTGAAGCACTTCTCTTTAAATTTATTTTAGAGACAGTTGCAAGTTAAAAATAGAGAAAAAAAATAACCAAGCAGAACATAAAGCTTTGGGACTGAAGGACGAAAGGTATTCTTGAAGCTCCTAGGTATCCAATCCAGTTCAGGTCAGAAAGATTGACTCTTCCCTTAGAGTAGTATAGCACACAGGAGTCCTACTGAGAAAGATAAATGACCAAAGTGTCCCAAACTCTGTCATTCTTTGTGAGTCTCTGACAATAATAGGTCAGGGAATGGAGATTCAGGATTGCAGCCAACCTTCTTTCTTTGTCCAGTGACAGGTGAGGTAACAGATGGACAGCAAGGGTTCCAAAATTCCCCAGGCCACATGACATAGCTCTCAGGTATTTTCAGTGTCCATAGACGTTTCTAGAGCCCAGTTTTCCATTTCTATATAATCTCTATAATAAGATGAGGGCTGGACTGCTTTCATATGGGCCTCAGTTCTTCTTTGGAAACTAATTGCCTGCTCCTCAGGTAAGCAATCACATTGATAAGTCTAATCATATGTGGTGACAACACTCAAAGTTGGGGTTATGATTTCTCTTTACAGACTTCTAAACCTACAAGGTCATTGATTGGATTATTCAAAATGTTTTGGGTCCTAAGTCACTTTGGCTGCCAAAAAGCTTAATTTTTTGTTATTTTTGTAGGACACAACATATTATCAAATCTCAAGAAAATGCCAACCACAATCTCTCAGTCTTCTAGGCATAACATTCAATTACTTCAGCTTAATCTGAGCAAAGACTAGCATTAGTATATCAGTAAGATTGGTGTCTTAAAGATGTTAACGGTCACATAATTTGGGAAAAAAATTCAAGATGGAGATTAGCTTGCCTGAAGTTTATTAGAGTATTCCTAGAAACACCTTTGAGAGACATAGAGCAATAGGGGAAGCAGATGAAAGATTTACTTATGATGCAGTCACTACATAGACTGAGCCAACAAGATCTGGAGCTTGGAGGTCCTACAGAAGTGTCATATTTAGGCCAGGTTGCTAGGTCTCCATCACAGTATCACTCAGTCCTTAGAAGCAAGTCAGACTTGGCATTATCTGGGAAAAGCAGCATCTTTCCACCTTTAAAGGATACTTCTTAGAGAGGATCTGGGTTGTGAGCCATCAGCCTGTCACAGTCCTGGCACCTGGAAGAGTGAATGTCTTGGTGCTGAAGGAAGACCTTGGAGGATTTCACAGTTTCCACTCTAAATGATTTCTTTAAAATGGATGCCTTGGCTGAGAGTTGGGATCCCAATGCCAGGGGCCAGAACTATAAGGCTTGGAAGTAGCACCATGAGACAGATGCCAGAACTGAGGAAGCAGTCAGCAAGAATGAGGAGGCATGAATCCCAGTGACCACTGGATCTGGAGAAGAGGAGACTGTCAATTTCACCACAGGAAATGCCCAATAAAGGAGCCTAGAGAGCAATGCCATACACCTGCCCTACAGGAGGTTCCAGATGAGCTTGTACTGGCTGCCCAACTCAGTTATTCTTACAATTTAAGTAGCATGGGCTAACAAGTCCCAGGAGCACAGGTCCTCACCCAGGAAAAGGAAAATTTCAGATAAGGAAGAGACCAATGGACCAAACATCAATCAATCAACCAACAACTTCATTGACGAACAACTCACACACGGAGGGGATTCAGAGTGACCAGAGAGGGACAGGGAGGAAGTGGGGACAGAGGGGAGGCCATACATAAGGGGTTCAATAATTTAAAAAATGTGACCAAGATTGTAAGAAAATAATAAAAATAAAAGTAATGTTTTAAATGGATGCTTTGGGAATATAAATGGGTGACCCAATTCACAGAAAACTTTACAGTATAGCATCACTTTATTTGTCTACATCCACTCTACTAGCTGCTCTGATGCTCTTTGTAAATAGCAAACTTTAGTAAATTCTTGGATTAGATTTGTCTTAAATAAAATCAACCTTATTAGGGATATATTAATATTTCATAACCTGTATAATACAATAATGAATATATGCCATTGTACATTTGTCCAAAACCATACAACATACTACACCAAGAGTGGACTCTAATATTAATGTAAACTATGATCTTTGGGCTATTGTTTCAATGTAAGTCATCAGTTGTAACCTATGTACTTCACTGGGGTAGTGCAGATTGTGTGGTTGATAGCAAAGGAGGTTGTGGGTGGGAAATGAATTTCTTTTTTAAAAGAATACAGTGGGAGTGTAACCACTGAGTCTGAATTCTCGACAGTGATACGAATTACCAGAAGGAAAAACTTGCTAGAAAAAAATTTGTCTTCAAGTGGAGTTGCTCAGGGATAAGATATTCCTGCCTAAAGCTAATCTCTCTGCTGGAGTTGGAGTTGATCCTCAGCTGAGCAACATATACTCCCTTCACTTCCCTCTTCATCCCTCAACACTGCTCTTCCACCTGATATGAATTACATGGTCAACTACTCCTCTCCAAACCAGAAACCAAGAAAGTGATATTGACTATCTTTATTATGACCAAACACAAACACCCTCATTGAGATCAAATGCAAACACCTCTATTGAGTTCCTAGGCCCTCAGTTATCTGACAAGTGCTTTGTCTATGACCAACATGGCTTTCCATTGGGGTCAGGCTAATCCTTTCATGTTCTTTCATGAGCACCATTTTTAGCTTCACATGCTCCTCCATGCCTATAAAAGCACTGTTGGGTGCCCAACCCAAACCTCCTGTTCACAATTATAATGTAACCAATACTTGTTGCCAATTGCAATGCACAGGCATCAGGTTCACCAATCTGTGTAGGTCCTTCATTGATTGTTGCAGTTACACAAACAAAACAGGCAAGGTAGGGCAAGCCACAGAAAGGTTGAGAGTGGGGAGTAGGGACTGGGAAGCAGGCAAGCCTCTCTATCCCCCAGGAATTTTTATAGTCTTTCCCTCTGGACTTTCTCTCTCTGGAGTTCTCTCTCTTATGCGGCTCTTCTTGGGTTCTCTTTCATCGTTTGCACCTTATGCTTTTTCTGCCTTTTGTGTCCCTTTATCCCTTCTCTTCTAGTCCCAAGTGTGCACACTAACACATGCACACACCCACTTGTCTGGTCAATCATGGGGAAGAGATAATACTCCAGACGCTAGTTTTATGGACTAATAGAGGGAAAAGCCTAACTAAGTCACCTATTGTACAAGCACCCATGTGTTCCAATCCTTCCAAGCCATTAGGCCCAACCCAGATTCCACCATCTCTAAGACCACCATCTCTAAACACTCCTGACCAATTTCTCAGTTCTCTGATACATGCATTGCATTTAGTCCTTGTACAGCAATTCAACTTTGGATAGCACTATTTTATAGCATATCATTTTTTGTAGATGGGCTTGTGTTCATAGTAAAAGACCGAAAGAGAGATTTCCTTTTTCTCCATATATACTCTTCCCATGTAGCAGTTCATAGTAAGAAATCAGTAATTATTTGCTAACTTAAAATTATTGAGGAGGAATCTTTTTCTTTGTTCTATCACTTGGGAAATTGTATTGCATTAATGGCTGGTTGGATCAGAATCTCTGGTTAGTAGACATCAGCTCAGGTTTCCATAATTGCTAGAAGTTTCCCAGGTGATTTTATGTGCTGTAAGATTAGATTGCTGTTCTAAATTTCTAGGTATGACATAGTCAATTCTGTTATAATGCCTGTTTAAAAGGCAGGATTTATTTTAATCAGATTGACAAGTTAGTAAATAAATTGGACATAGTACAAAACACATATTTGCTTATGTGGACTATAGTCTGCAAGGCATGGTTGAATACAGAAAACTGCTGCCACATAAAATAAATCATTTAGAAACACACACACACACACACACACACACACACACACACCTTCCACCAGCTCCTGTTTAGCTACTCTTGTAAGTCATGCCCCACCTATATCCTTTGTTAGAACTTTTTGTAAATCTCAGAGAATCTTCTGTTTGCAAATCACAGTAACTGACAAACTACAACCTTTTGGACTTCCAAAAGCAAATTTTCAGCCTTTTTCAAAGTAAAACATCATAAAGGTAGTATTTACATGTTTCTTAACCATTTACTATGCATAAAACTGTGCTACAATTTTTACTGTGTTTTTTTCTTTAACTCATCCCTAACAAAGTTTCAGCATATCTCTAATCCCACTTACCCATAAGTTTTTTTGGTTTTTATTGATAAATTTACATAGTATAGTGATTTTTTTCAAAACGCACATATCATGTTGTAGGGTAAATGAGTTGGTCAGGCCTTTTCCTTTATTAGCCTCTATGACCAGCACCTGTGACTGTACATGCCTGGGCTCAGTAGGTGAGCACATGTGTGAGTTGGGTGCACTTGGGCCTGGAAGTAAAGGAGGAAGTAAAAGATAATGGGGTGATGTCGCCCCAGGGTGAAAGCACAAGAGAGAGCACAGGGAAGGAGAGAGGCGAGCATGTCAAAAAGAGAATGTGAAGAAAACACCACCAAGAGCCCAGAAAAAGAGCATAAAGATCCAGGAGGTGACGGGGGGAGGATGCAGGGGTAGTTCTGGCCTTGGCCTGCCCTGTCTGGTGTGTCTATGTAACTGGTGCAACCAAAAAAGGACCTCCCCGGATTTGTGATGTATGCACTATGCATGCCATTGCAGAACTGACTGCACTTAGCACCATATTTCCTTAACATGCAGCAAAAAGACGACTATCTTAAAATATAAAAAAGGACACTAAATAGTATCAGTATAAGGAAATTATTATTTTGACCTTGTTATCATTTCAAATATATTGACCAAACTAGTTACAACTATTTGGCTTGCAATTACATGAGGTTTTGAAATTTCTAGATCTTGGGTTGAGATGAATAAAAATTTTATGGTGACAAGATTCAGGGAGAAAATGTGGTTCAATAAATTAATGCTCATAAAGATTTTATAAGTCTGGAAGACAGACTCATGCCCCTCACTATGAAGAAATCATTTCAGTTTTATGAGAGGATTATGATATTCAACTGAATGGAAATTTTTAGTGAAATACTATTTGGTTGAAACTAATCTTTGTCTTGTCTTTAAGTTACCAATACTAAAGGTTTAAAAAAGAGCCCTACAAAGAGATACTTGTTTGCTTTGTGAAATAACTTGTGATTTTTGCTCTGACTAAATTGATTCCCTTTCACAAAGCAATAATCAGTCCTACTGATTGAATTGCAGTATAAATTCAAACTGGTGATAGAAGTTTCACTGAATATCACTGAAAAACAGTAGTGCTGTTTGCAAAATATTTCCAGATTTTCACCTCATAGACTCAGTTTTCCTGGGTCTTCTTGAGGGTCTATTTGCTGAGTCGAGGTTTCTTTAGGAGAAAAAAAAAAAGGCACACTGGTAACCATTTGCCTATATAAGAAATTAAAAGAATTTAGGGGGAAAAAAGAATTTATATCATAAAAATAAATAAATAAAATTTTTAAAAAATTAAAAAGCAGGTGTGATACAAAGAATGCTGTGATTCTGATAAGGACATCTGACTTATTTTTTTAATTGAAGTTAACATTGCATTATAACATTATGTGTCAGGTGTGCATCACTGGAAATCAATGTGTATATGTACTACATTAAACACCACTAAAAGTTCAATCCCATTCCTACCACAGCTGTTCATTCCCTTTGTCCCAACTTACCCACTCACTTTGCCTTTCACCTTTGGTAACCACTAATTGGTCTTATAATCCAAATGTTTAATTTTGTTTCATTTATTTCCTGTTTGTTCTCTCTATTTAACATCTTTGCTTGAAATCATATGGTGTTGTTTTTTGTTTTTTGTTTTTCTCCATACAACTTATTTCACTAAGCATAATTCCCTCTAGGTCCATTCCCCTGTTGTAAATGACAAGATTTCTTCATTTGTATACCAGAATAGTATTCTACTATTTTATATGCAACATCTTATTTATCCATTTGCCAACTGATGGACTCATAAGTCATTTCCACTGGCTATTGAGGATAGTGTTACAGGAACATAGGCGTATATATCTTTTGAATTGGTGTTTTTATATTCTTTTGATATCTACCTAAAAGTGGAATTGCTGGATTGTAAATTAGATAATTTTTTACCTTTTTAGGGACCCTCCATACTATTTCCATAGAAGCTGCACCAATTTGTATTCCAACTAACAGTGTACAAGAATTTCCATACCCTCACCAATACTTACAGTTTATGGTCCTTTTGAGATAGACTGTTCTCACAAGGGTGTGATGATATTCCATAGTAGTTTTGATTTGCATTTCTCTTACAATAAAAGATAATGAGCATCCTTTAATGTATCTCTTGGCCATTTATTTGTCTTCCTTGGAGAACTCTCTATTCAAGTTCTCTATTCATTTTTCAATTGGGTTACTTACTTTTTTATTGTTTTGTTTTGTGAGTTCTTTACATATTCTAGATATTAATACCTTGTCAGATGTTACATGAGTGACTGACTATCTTATGCAATTCCATAAGATGGCCTTCATCTTGATGCAAGTTTCTTTTGCTATGTGAAAGCTTTTGTTTATAAATATCCCATTTATTTAGTCTTGCTCTTGGTTCCCTTATCACTGAAGTTGAAGGGGATTTTTACCTTGAATAAACTCATAAATTATCTTATTGTAAAAAGTAAATATTTTCATTTTTAATTTCTAAAATTAATTTCTAAAATTTCTAAAAATATTCAAACAATGTTTTTATATGGTGATTTAAATATATACACACATCATGCACACACACACAAACACACACACATAAATAGTAGTCCTTATAAGAGTATTTTTCCTGTTTCACAGATGAAAATAAAAAGGTACAGGAGCTAAATTATTTTAGGTAAGGTTTAAAATAGATTCAAATGAAAAACACATTTAAAAGTCTTCTTATTTTCCTCTGTTCTCTTTGCTTAGGAATCCTATCATGATGTATCTCAAAAGAGATTGTTTCCCTGGACATCCCATCTCCCACTCCTACCCCCATCCCCACCCCTCAAGCTGGATCTTACTCCTATTCTGGAAAGTACCCAGAATCCATACAGAGTTATGAATGACTCTGCCACTGCATGTCACTCAGTGACAGAATGTTATCTATCATTGAGCCACAGAGCAGGCTCAAGAGCAAAGACAGACCAAATCCAGCAGGGTCTGCATGACCTCAGGCCTATGGTGGATACCATAAAATGGCTGTAGGCTGAGTCTTAATCTTGTTTAGGCTGAGCAAGAAGCCAGGTTCATGCAGGTCACAGGTATATCAAAGAGTGACTAGCTCCACCTCCTTAAAGCCCAGTCACCAAACACTAGCTTCAATTTTTCTTCAGCAAACATTTTCAGATTGAGAGCTTAGATGTCACTCTTGGCAGGAAGAAGAAGTCTTCAGGGAAGCATGACTGGTCTTCCTTATTTCAGCCTCCTTCTCCTCTCAGTCCATGACATGGAACATCCATGAAGAATGGGAGAACCTAGGCAAAATGGTTGAAACGCTGATTAACAGGGAGAATAGTGAACACTTTATTTTAGGGAACTTAATTTGAACCAAGAAATGTTCTCCTACTTTCTCATTTGTTAGCTCATTGGCTCCTGAAACCATCCAGTGAAATATGTGACATTATTAACCCCATTTTACAGATGAGGAGATGGAGAAATAGAAGTATTGAGTCATTTCATCAAAGGCACATAGTAGGAAAGTTATTTTCCTTGCTTTATTTTTCTATGCCCTTTGTCAATCCATTCTGAATGTGGCAGGATAACTTACTGTGAATTTGCTGTCCCTATCCTCTAACTCATTTGGGCCCCCCATATGATGTGCCCAGGTTCCAGCTGCAGTTAATGAGCCCTTCCAACTCACTTGTTTCCAGATGTAAAAAGCCTGAGCCCAATTACTGAGAAAATGTCTAAGGTTCCCAGCTAACTTTGGATGATATACTGAAAGAATGCAATTGTTGGATAATCCCATAATTCATAGACTGAAAAATAGAAGTCAGAAATGGAAGGAATACATGATAAGGATTTATTTTGGGAAAGTTAGTGCATTCTTGCTTTTTTCCTACACTTCCTCCTAAAACTGGTCATAACATCCATTTCTTCCTAGCTCTAACAAGTCATCCTTGCACTCCCTGATGGCAGCTTTTACTGACTTTCTCCAACTTTTTCTGCAACCAATAAGATGTTCCCAATTAGCTGGAGACAAGACTGCTACCATGCTTCTCTTCTTCACCATGTCTGACCTAGTATCCATATTACAGTGTTGATCTTCCATGGACTTAGGAGCACTGTGGACTAGGAAATGGACAGAGATAGAAGATCATGATCCTTTTTAAAGTTCTAACTGAAAAATTCAAATGTGAGTGTTGAATTCAGGGCAATATGCCTCTCTGTCTTCCAGCACCCCACTGCTGCAAGAGAGCCCTCTTTTCTTCCCTCCCTTTCTGGGACCAGATGTCCATGTCCAATGTTCCATGGCATCATAACATCAGGTTTGTGACTCTCACACAGAAAGTTCCTTAAGGGTTCCCCCAATTCAGAATGTCTTTGATTCTATGAGATTGTTTCAGCCCTTTGCTTTGGCCCATTGCTCAACACATGAACTGTGACTCAGAAAGGAAAGGAATGTAGGAAAGGATGTGGCTGCTGCCAGATAGTGTTTTTTTTTTAAATCTATGACTAATCTATGCCCATACAGCGAGGCCATGAACCCTCTTCACAATAAAACTATACCAAGATGGAGCAGCCCTGCCCACATTCCCCTACTACTGCCCAGGTTTCTGGCTACCATGTTGTGACTTATCCTCCTCTTGATGACTGTCTAATATTTTCCCCCCTGATTTCACCTATGTAGAAATATATCTCAGAGATTGACTGTGAGTAGGTAGCTAATTTGCCATTATCCCATCCACACCCCCATAAGAATGATCCTGGGCTCCAATTTCTGGAAGTAGAGACAGCCTTGTTGCTTCATGATTTCAACTAATTAAGTCTTCCTTCTCAACAATGGGACTACTGTAGGCGTTGCCACTCAGTGACAAGAATTCAGGTGTGTGAGTGCTATAGACAGTAAGGGTGTATCTTGCACCAGTGCAGGTGTGATGATAGCATCTCCTCTCACTCAGGACAGAGGGAAAAGTGTACTTAAGATTTAATCACACAACCTGAGTTGACAAATGTTTTAAGGATAATGCACATATTTTCATAAAGAAGTTTCTATTATCTGAAAGATATGCTCACTTGCTCCCTTCCCAACTCACTCTAGCATCACATAACCAATAACACTGCTCACAGGGTCATTTGTATAACTTGAAAGTGAAGCTTCTCCACTTTTTAATACTCACATCTCATCCTCAGCGATTCATTAATTTAGATCCATTGGTTGGACTTAATGATGCATTCTAAATGAGAAAAAAATGTAATATGGCTGTCAATGAGTAATGGCATTGACAAAAATGCATACAAGTTTTTATTTCTGTATATGCCAGCTTAGAGTATGTAAGAATGGAGATATGAAGAGAAGTACTCAAATTGACTCAGGCACACAGAACTAAGCACCATTTTACTAACATTGTAAGTTATATCATTATTTTTATGTGCCACTAAAAAGAATTAAAAACCATGCCAGTTAAATTATGACATGCCATTGATTGTAAGATACATTCCAATTTCAGAAATGTTAAAAGTTGAAGAAAATTCCCATCTTTGAATTGATGAACTATATATAGTTCTAGAGGCCACACTCAGCTAACCATAAATACTGACTTAAGTTGTACTACTTGAGACATGGTTGATTGAGTCAATGACTTCTTTCTAATTAATATAGAACAATAATGAAAAATTTAGTCAAGAGACAGATAGTGTGCTCAAAAGTCATTTTCAAGATCTATGTGAATACAGGAACTTCAGTCCAAGGGAATGTGATTTACTAAAGTTAATCCTGAGCAAGGAGAATGCTAAGTCTCATGATTAGCTGATTGGCTTTGGATAAATATCAAAAGTAAACTGGGTCTTGGTTGTCTTATGTGTGAAATGAGTAATCTAGACTAGAATCTCTCTTCTAACATTCTCATTTCCAACTCTAGCATTTTATGGCCTATGATTCTGGGTTTATATTGTCCAATCAAAACAATCTAAATATCAAGTTGAAATATACCCAATGTGCAAAATTCTCTTGAGAGGTATATTCTGATGATGTTAAACTTTAGCAGGAAATTCCAAGTTTGTGGAATGAACAAATGAGTGCATGATGGTGTGCCCTAATGATTCTCTTTGCCAATAATTACTGAATATAAAACTATAATAGTTCTTTCTATAAACTCTAAGAACACTGACACTCAAGTGTTGTGACTAACTAGGAAAAGCTCACCTCTGCAACCCTTGATTTGATCTTCAGTGAAGACATTCTCATCCTCAATGCATCTCGTATCTAAAGAAGCAATGACAGTGATGAAATGACAACCTTCCCCAAACTCAGACCATCATCAGATGGCTTAGCACAGTGTTTGGCAAATAATAAGATAAAAGCTAAAATGAAGTTATAACTAGATTTAGGATTAAGATTGAAATTGTGGTTATGATAGCTATTCTTTTTACTACCTATATTCACATAACTACTTCTTTTTGACTTGATAAAATGAAGGAAATGAGAAGGAATGGTCTCCTTCCTCCTCACAGCTGATGCCCAAGACCAACATCATAATATCAACTCCCCAGGACCATCATGCTCTCTGATCTCAGAAATTAATTTACAATGAATAAAATAAATTCAAATTACCTTCTGATCCATTATGGTTCCAAACAGCAAAATGAAGAACCCCTGTGGCAAAATTCAACACAAGTTTGAAGATTTGCAGACAATAACCCACAGATTATTTTAACTATTATTTTTCTAGGTACCTCCTACATCAACTATCAGACATGAGCAATGTCGGTTTGTATGGATTCAGATAAATTGCATTGACAAATATTTTCTTTGAATATATTTGAAAGAAAAAGGATGACCTTTATGAGACTATGCCTTTAAATTACTGATACTTTTTAAAAGCCAACAGAAGTACAATTGAGTTTTCACATTATCACATCTGTTTACTTTCTTACCAGATAGTAAGTTAGTTGTTCTTATGCATAAAAACAGTAACATGTAACATGGAATCTTTCCATTTAAATTCACATTCATGAAAAGTGTCTTGAGGAAATGAAACCTGTATTCTAATCTACTTTCAGCTGAAGTTTAAAAAGTAATGACCAGTCATGATCTTAAAGCTACTGAAAGAAGTTTTCTCATAAAAGAAAGAGAAGATAGAGACCTATGAGATTTCTTCAAGTTCAGTTATTTGTTCACCTGTATTTTATCTTTTTAAACGATGGGCATTCAGGTCCATGAAAAATCTGGATCTTGTCATATAAGTGGAAAATACAAGTTTGCCAGGATAGCATTACGGCAAAGTAACACTGATCAGATGAGTGATACGGAGGAAGGGAAGGGGGCATTTTCATCTCTTAATTTTTTTTTTTATTGAAGTAACTGGTTTACAAGATGCGTCATAGAGAAAGTTTGCTGAAGAAAGTGTAGCATATGTAACTGAATGTTGTTTCTTTTCTCCAGCAAGAAAGAAAAAAAGAAATTATCTGAAAAAAAACAGGGCAAAATGTTCTGGGGTTTAATTAAGTAGCAAAACAAAAATTAAGATGAGATCATCAGGCATCAGAGGAATTTCAATGGTTGTGGAGATTTGGAGTTGAAGGGCTTTTGATTTCAAGAAACAAAACCACTAAGTCAAAAGTTCCTCTTTGAAGGAATGCAGGGAAAAGAGCAAAATATTCTCCAGTTTATTAAAAATTGTGAGTAAAAAATACATAATTGGTCTGAGTTGGAATTCTTTAAAGTCTGCGTCTTCAGATTGCAAGTTTTAATTAAAAAATAGTGACATTCATAGGAAAGCTTTGTAGATTCACTAAGCAGCTATGTCTATATTAAAGTAAGGGCTGGAGGTTTGTTTGTTTGCTTTTCTTCAAGAACCAGGTAAATATTTTAGGCTATGCAGGTTTAACTCTCTGTTACAACTAGATCAACATTATCACTGTAGTTTAAAAGCAGTCAGGAACAAAATGTAAATGAGTATGGTTATTTTCCAGTAAAAGTATTCTTAAAAACAGGCAGCAGGCCATAGACTGATAAAAAACATAATTAACAATTTGAGCTGGCCAAATTTTTCTATTATTCATAGGAAGGGAAAGCAGTCTGGCTAGGGACAGCTTTTCAAAAGTGCATATTCAGTAGCCAAGTTGGAGGAAAGCAACTTTTAGAGGGATAATCTTACTAATTCAAGAAAACACTGTAGATGCCATTTTGTAGCCCTATCTTTATCTTACAGATGAGAAGACTGAGACCCAGAGAAAAATGTCATGCCTAAAATCAGGTAGCATGTGGCAAGATCCATTTCTGGAAGGAACGATGTATGGTAATTTCACAGGGACTAGCAGAGAAGCAGTGTGAGGCTTCCAAAATGGCTAACACCAAAGTGAATGGCAAGGATTATTTCTTCATGTGATGACAAATCACTTATTTCACTGACACTTCTATTTAAAAAATATAAAAATTGTGCTTGCTTCGAAAATAACATGCAAGCAGAGCCTATATATAACTAGAATGCTAAACTAGTCTTCTGTTAGCCAACACTGAAACATCAAGAGGGTTACATTTGGATTAGTGAAAGAGAAGGACATGGTTTCCTACCCAACCAGTCGGACTAACTAAATCTAACTTAACAATCAAAACAGAATGAGAGATACTACAGCTCAAAGTCTCTAAAGCATGGGAGAAAGGGGAAGAAACATGCTGTATGCTGTATATTTGATTCATCAGCTTTTTGCTCCACAGCCAGAACAACAAATTATAAAACATCTTATAAATAAAATGTTACTTAGGAATTTTAAATGTACTCCTTTTTGACACTTACCTGGAAAGCATTGAGCACAGCAAAGATTATGTGAAACACCAAATTCTTGCTTCCTATAAGGGTGATTATTCCAAAACCCCAAGTCAGTCCCAGCAATGGGGTGAGTATGGCAACATTTTTGCTGATCCTTATAATTATGGCCATATCCTGAGACTTGGAACTGCCAATAGAGGGCCTCTGAGTGTTGATAGCAACAAGACAAACCACAATGAGATTCACAGCCACAATGACCAAGGCTGGGATTGCAAATGCTAAAAGGGTTTTGGTATTCTCCCATTTAAGCCAACAGGCTTCAGGTCTCAGGTAGCCTTTCTCTGGCACTGTGGTAGCAACTGTGGTGACAGCTATGACCAATGGGCATCCATAGCCAATGGCAAAGCCAATGGCCATCATGCGGGACTTCATCATCCTGCGGAAGACCACCAGTATTCCATAGATGATGAGCAGTGCTTTGAAGAGCATCCAGAAAAACAGAGAGAGGTAGAAAAAGTGACTGAAAAATGTCACTGCCACACACCACTTGTCCTGGTTCTTTTTGTTAAAAATAGACCCCATGATGAACCACACATTAGCAGTCAGGAGTGACACAGCTATGTTGACAATGCATACATGGCGCATGTATGATATCTCTGTCACGACCACTCGGGACCACACCATGGCTTCAATGATCAAGCAAAGAACCAAGCTAAGAATGGAGATGCTGAGCCCAATGCAGGTAATGTAGTCCAGGACTTTGTTAACTACAGTCTTGGGGGACATTAGAATGGAAAAAGACATAAGTGAATTGGTGTAGTTACAACAGCATTTCACTTTCTTTGTGCTATCCAAAAGCGTTTTGCATGCGTTCTCATCCCACCTCATTTTCCTGGAGTGCCAGCCAACACACTGGGCCCTGACATTGCTGGATTTGTTGACCTTCTCAAAGGTAAGTAAGATTTGCTTCAATCTTTCTGGCAAAATTACAGAAATAACCAAACCATTTACTGGCCTGGAAAGACTCATGTTTGGCAAGTGCGCTTCCTGCAGAATAGCCCCCAAGGTGGGAAAAACTATGCTAATGGCTTGGGACGCATTTGCTGGAAGCTTCCACAGTTCTTGCCTGGGAATTTCTATTGTTCCTAAGATACCTTCTGTTGTATTGTTCATGTGCATGGAGATATTGAAGCTTTTCTCTGAGGTATTGTTACTGATGTGAAACCCTTTGGTCTGAATGAAGAGTTCATCTGCAATGTTCTCAGATTCATTGTGGATGTGGAGTCGGCTGGCAAACAAATTCACTGACTGCAACAAATCCGAGCTGGCATTTTTGTCAGGAATGAAAGTCCAATTTGAGAGAGCAGCTGTATCGAGGATGTGGTTGGCCACTTTGCTATAGCTCTGCAATGAAGCAAAGTGGTCATCTTACTAAGGATTTACACATTATTATACAAAGTCCATTTCTAAAATCTGACATCTCTAAACATCATGGTATTTGATCTTATCTCATATATTTCTTTAAATTTATTTCCAAATACATTGTTTACTAGAATCTGATACGTTTAAACCTGCAAGGAGGGGGAGTAAAAGGATGCTAGAAATAAAATAAAACAATGTACATAATAGATAGGGTTCATCTGTTCTATTAAGCACCAGAGAACAGTTTCCAAATTACAATCTGTAGTACCCAAGTTTTCCATGACATATTAATGACTGTTTGTTGGAGAAAATTGGGTGGGGCTAAATTCTATGGTATCCAAATACTTCATACCATATCCCTATGCCTCCTCTTATGTCCCAATTAAGAGCTCATTAATTCTTTAGAAGCTCTAAAATGCCAGGTTTGCCATAAGGAAACCTGCCTAACAGTGTTTAACCCAGAGTTTCTACAGCTGCTAGAAATCTCCCTTTAAAAAATATCAACTCTGTTAACATTTTTAGAACAATTATGTTGTCTAGAATGGAAACTTGGAAACACTGGAGTACACTAGAATTTGCTCTTAGCAGTCACTTTATGATATTTTCTTTGATATATTCTTTTCTGTCTGCAAAAATTAAGTAAAAGAGAAACATTTTAACCTCTTGAAAATTTCCTTAAACTTAAGTGAAGTTACTCAATAGACAAAATTCAAAGGAAGTATCTATTGGTATTATGATTACTGTGGGTGATCATAGTTTCTACTCTCAGAAGCATATTTGAAACTATTTAAATGACAGATTTTTATAAAAACATTATCAGTTTTTAATTAAGTTAACAAAGAATACCTTCATCTTCTCTTGAGTAACGTTATCAGACAAATCTGTAGAAATATTTTTTAATAACTTCACTATAAATGCGATATTTCCAGATGTGGGTTCTGACAATTTCACAGCATTAATGATGCAGGCTAAATCAAGAGGACAATTCTTGCGGATTCCTTCAATGACACTCCCAGGAACCTCTGGAGCTCGGAAGTCAAGAATGTGCACAGGGATAGATGGTGCTGCTACAGAAAGTCGTGATGCAATATTTGTGTCCTGTTTACACAAAGGTTTCATTCAGAAATGACAACACATTTAACACATATCAGACCAAAGGCATTAAAGGCACAAGTAACCCAGATAGAGAAGATAAAGACACAACTGGTCCTAAGAAGTATTTTAAATGCTAAGAGTTATGCAGGAGGTAAAGAAGGCAAAAAAAAACAAGCAGGAGATTCCACCAAATTTCCCATAGAGATCAGGATACTGGCCTTTGCTTTTGGTGGTTAACTTAAATCTTAAACAAGACCTTTCTCTTGGAAGATTTGGAGAAAATTTAAAAGTAAAATTTATCTCATTATTTTTTTTAAAAAAATTTTTAAAGAAAAACCCATGGAATTTCAGGCAAAGGCTGGATTTGGAGGTTGGCAGATCAGAGACAATGATAAGTAATTGCAATTTGAAAAAATTAATAGAGTTCATGAATTTTGGATAAGTTGAAGCAATAATTTCCTTAATATAAGTCAGTGTTTAATGCCAATATATTTTTAAGGGAATCTACAAGATTATCTATGCTAGGTGACAGAAACTCCATCAGCAATCCCTTTTAAAATCTCAATACAATCACTGTTAAAATTTCAAGAAATACAAAAATCACTGCACTTCTACTTCTACAGGTTCAGGGGTGAAATGAGCAGAAGGAAATAGTCACTAAGTGAAAGGATATAAGATAGGATAGTTTCACTGGGATGTGTTCTTTTTATTGAACTTCTGTTTCCTCTGGGTCATAACACTTTTTCTTTGGATCAAGTAACTTGAATCATTAGAAAAAGATGCAAAATGAATTAAGGTCTAGACACATTTAGTTAATTCACTGATTAGCAGAAGAGTATGCAAGTTCACCTTGAAACTGAAATTTAAGCTCTGAGCATTTGCTGTTGTAAATGCTGCCTTTTTTTCCTTTTTTTTGAAAAAAGACTGAGGAATGAGAAGGTAGGGAGATGGGATTATACCTGAGAGTTTGGATAAGGAAGGGAAAAGAGACAAATTCAATACACTGTAGATTTTCCTATATCTGGATCTGATTATCTTGCTGAACAACAAAAAATGCAAAAAAAAAAAAAACCCAAAAACTCTCACCTAAGAAATTGACTCCTATAACACATAATATGCAAATACATCACCTTAAAGAATGTATCCACAGAGAGGCTTGTACAGGTTTCTGTTGACTTTTGCCATTTGTTTTGATTACATGTAAATCTTACTTCTCCAAGAAAGCTCTGAGAGCATGACTGGCTGCAGTTGGAAGTGATGCAAGGTCCAAGGCATTTCTCTGAGAAGGAACAGAGAGAAGGAGGGGGGCAGTGTGGGGAGGGATTTAATAAGCAAATTAGTATTTTCATACTCCAACAGTACATCACATTCATTCTGGAGACTGGGGGATTAATACCTAAAAGAGTTGCCATTGAAGGACTAGAGTTGCCATATAATGTAGGTATCAGTGTTGTTAAATAATTTAAAGCAAGTGCTTCTCAATTTCTTCACCCATATGGTTTGGAGATAGTGATGTTACAAACACTAAACAAGAAGGCATCTTCTACAGTACTTAGATCAGTGCTATCATGAGTGCTCCATAAATGTTAATTGCTTTTCCCTCCTCTTCCCTTTCTCAATTTCACATCTATCTAAAGGTATAATTTTCACCAAGAATATATTTGGTCATAACCACACAGAATCCAGTTTTCCCTGCTACTTGAGAGAGAAACATGATTTTACCAGCTTACTATTAATGATTACCTCCACCATATACCCCTTATTTCTGAGAATGACTGGTCTTGCCAAAACCATGTCTATCTTACATCTTCAGTAGCCTCTCAGTACAGTGCTCCGTAGAGGCAAGCATCCTGAAAATATCTCTTGATGATGGAATAAATGTGTCCTGTGCTCTTTCCTCTTCTACCCCCTTTAAATCAAACAGATTTCCCTCTTGGACTTTAGAATAAAGGCACATCTACTGCTCTAGAACATATATAAATATTTCCCAATTTGCTTCATTGACTATGCCATGGAAAATGACATAATTGTAATAAATCAATACATATCAGTACCTAAACACTGAAAATTTGCTATGTTATTTGAAAACCTGTAGTCTAGTGACATGCTTGCCATCTCAGTGCACTTTCTTTATTCTAGACAGATTCCAAGTGAAAGAAAATAGTTCTATGGCTGCATACCTTGTGTCTTTCCAGTCTTGGGTTTTTCTTCAAGATAGTGAGGTTTGTCTTCATTCTGTAAATATAAATTTCCAAAGGTTCTGTTTACAATGAACTCTCCTCTCTAGTCTGAACTGAGAAACTCCATGTGGATAAGAAATGAAGTCTGTTCAGGTCTCAGACTGGGAAGAAAACTGCAGCAAATCTATCTACCAATACCTCAGGAACTATGAATGTGTGCAACAGTCCACCCATCAGTTAGGACTGGAGTCTTCACAGTGGTTGTCTGGGCTCTAAAGTTGGATACATTGGATTGGATACATGTTTTGGAAGTTTAAGTAAGAAGACAGAGATGGCTAAAATGTGTTATAGCACAAAGTTGTTCTCTGCATAACGGTAACTAGGATACCGAATTGGTATGTTCCACCAGATACCATATTATCTTCCAAGAGGGAAGAAATGAGCAGAGACCAAGAATAATCATTGGGTTATGATAGGAAAATCATAAACTGTTTTAGAGCTACAGAGGATCATCAAGATTATCGAAAAGAAAAAAGTTACCCTTTGCATTATAAACAAGGAGATTAAGATTCAAGGAAGTAAAGCAACTTGTCAAATAATGAGAAGCAAAGTCAAGATTGAACCAGAATTTCTCCTCTTGTCAGGCTAGTACTTCCTCTTCTCAACAGCAGCTTCTCAATAGTCTCTGGAACTGGTGATTTTTCTACTGAACTGTTACACCCTGCTGCATTTGTAGCTAGATTGCTGCAAGTTTCAGCCAAATTTCAAATTTTCTTGGCTCCCTTTTGTAAAAAACTATCAACAGTAGTAAAATTATAATCATGTAAAAATTTCTTTTAAATGACTTATTTATCATAAGTCTTGCCATCTAGAAAAACTGATGTTTCTCATGAGACCAAATAAAAATGATCAGACTTACTTTTATGTGGGACTTGGATCGATAGTGAGAACATTCTGTGGCCAGAAATAACATTAAACTACAAATCATGGCTGCCTGGAACTTCATTTTCACACATTAGGGTCTTCACCTGCAATAGAGAACAAAGGTGGGTCCAACTGAAGATGATAATGCTGCAACTAACATAATACTAGTAGATGCACCAACCACTTAGTGACCCCATTGGAAACTAGTAGTCACAACAAAACAACCTGCCCCAGGAAAGAACATCAATCTCTATGTTCAAGCCAGCTAAAATGTACAGACAAAAAGATTCTACCAAGCCTTGACCTTTCTACAAACAATAGACATAAATAATGAAGCACCTGGAGAAATGCACATTCCCCAAAAGTATGTTTTCATTTCATCTATGCTTTTCAATATTAAATAACATTTATCAAGAACTTCAAATTTTCAATCACTGCTCTAAGCACTTTTTTGTATTAGATCATTTCATCATAAGATAAGATACTATTATTATATTCATTTTGCCATTAGAGAAATGAAAACACAAAAAGTTAAAACAATTCTGAGTCAAGTTCACTCTGATGAAAAGGGGTGGAGCCAAGAAGTCAACTCAGAATATCCAGTTGGAGAGCCATTTCCCCACCCCCAAATTATATGTTTCAGGTAAAGTGTGTATGTAAAGTAAGTTTACATCTTTGTATCTTCTCCGGGGGTCACAGGTTCAAATCTCTACAGACACATATTTCCATATCTTGTTGCATTACCCTAACAATCATCTACCATGTCCTATTGGATCCCTTCCTTCCCACTATGATTGCCTCAGTTTTGCATACAAATGTGAAGACTTTATTATTGGTTTGTTTTTGACTAATCCTTTGTTATATTTCTCTATATTCCACATTTAAGTGAGACCATCCAGTATATGTCTTTTCCCTTCTGGCTTATTTCTGTTAGCATTATCCTCTCCAGTTCCATCCATGTTGATAGAGAGCCATTTTTAATCTCTATATCAGGTTCTCTCGGAGATGGTATCACTGACATTTTGAACTGAATAATTCTTTGTTGTTTGAGTGCTGTGAATTATGAGATGTTCAAAAGTATCCCAGGCCTCTATCCACTCCATGTTAGGATCTATTCTTTCCTCAGTTGTGACAGCAAAGAAAATGCCTCCAGACATTGCTAAGTGTGCCTCTAGAGAGAAAACTGATTCCAGCTGAAAACCACCATCCTAGAGTGTACTGTCTCTGTAGGTCTATGAAGTCAAGTAATTCAAAGTGAAAGGAAATGCTAAATTGTCTGCCACTGGAGCAAATACTCCAGCCACAAATTCCTCTTAGAGATGGAAACCCAGAGAAACCAAAGGCACTGGAAGATACATCTCTATTCTTTTGCCATGCCTTTGTTTTTGCCTTCACACATCCACCTTTTAAAGCCAAATTGTCCAGAAATCTTTGTAACAGTTGAAATTCATCAAATCTCATCATCACTATCATCATCATCCTTTTTCTTATAGGATAGTAGTAATTAAATCCCTTTATTGATTAAGGAGTTTTCTTGAAATGATCTTTTTGAAAGTGCAGATAGAGCAAAATTAAAACAGCATGAATTTTAGAGTTAGCAAGAGATACGTTGTAAGCTTATTTCTGCTACTTAGCTATTTAACAATCACTGAACCTATTTTCTACTCCATTTCATAAAATATAGGATGATAGTATTCATCTACTAATCAACAATCATCATGCACCTCGTATTTGCCAGGAACTCTACCAGGTTCTGGGGGTAGAGAAAAATAAAAGATACTTTTAAAATGTGCTTTCCATAAAAGTTGTCTAGTGTGGAACAAAGACAAGTTGAACCAAGAGTGAAAGAGAGATGTTGCATCAGGCAGAAATTGAACAAATCAACAAATATAAATCCCTTGTAATCCAATAGAGTTGAGCTAATGGTGACCCAACTAGACCCACAAGGCAACCATGATGGTCAAGAAGCAGACAAAACTCACTCATCCAGGATCAATCCCTTTTTGAAAGGAATGAAGACCAAGGTAGACTTTTAGCCAAGATGATAAGCTTTAAGCTCCTAGCCACCAAGCAGTAGGAAAGCATTTTGATTCATACCATTGTCATGCACAGCTGGTCTGGGCAGAGGAAAAGGGATATGGTGGCATAGAAAAATATGGTAATAGATTCATATAGGTGTTAAGATGTGTGTGCAGAATTCATGATTTTGCCAGGTGAGGGTGCAAAGAAGTTCTTGTGTATGCAGTAATTTTTAATTAGGCACATGAAACAATATACTATAGTAATGTTGTTTAGGATAAATTTTAACTGATCAACACAGAGAGAAGTAATGGAAGAGTTAGCGTAAGTTATCTTTAAAGTATCCATCTGTTGTATATTTATATTTATGACTTTCAAAAAAATTTGATCACAGCCTAATATAAAACAGATCTTATACTGTGATTCAGTGTATACAGACATATACAGGTATGCACATGGGCATTCAGACATCAAACTGGAATAAATAAATAATCTTTATATTTAAAAAACTTTCATGCAAAAATATTTTATCACCCCCCTATAAGAAAGACACTGACATGTCCATGATTTGTATTATGTATTTCATTCTATTCTATCTGACATTCTCTCAAAAATTGGTTGCCACCCACTAAATTGAATTCACAAAACTAAATTGAATTCACAACCTCTAATGGATTGTAACCTGCAATTTGAAAAAGAGAAGTACAGACCTAAAGTTTTATTTTTATCATGAAGTTGAAAATTGCTCACATCTTTCACTGCAGTGGTCACTTTGATCCTTTCTTTTTTACTATTTTTCACGGGTCTTTTGAAATCTCCTTCCCCAGGTACATGAATCAAAGAGAAAAGGTACCTATATTCAAGACCAAACAATAGGACAAAATGCTGAGGATAAATGCAATTCTCCTCCACCTGGAGTAGATGGTTTAAAATGTAGTTAAGTGAATGAGAGTGAGCCAATGTGAGATACTCATAAATAATAATTAGACTTCAAGAGAATGACCACTTTCACTCTCTACAGTTTTCAATATATGAACTTCGCTTACTGCTAATCTTGTCTGAAGCAAGTCAGGCATTGGCATAGTGATGTAGTCTCTATGATGTGAGCTGATTTAGGGAGTCTAAAATTATCCCTCAACCTGGGCCAGGGCCTCTAATCCACAGCTCCTGTAGTTTCTATGAGTAAAGGATCTAATTGTCAAGTGTTTTCTATACATCTTCACGCTCTTTGTGGGACATGGTGAAATCCTGTTATGTTTCAAATATTTATATAAACTAAGTGAAATATTACTAGCAGAAAATCTCTATGCAATATGAAACCCTAAGTGACCCCAGAAACACCGATGTTTAACTGACCCAACTTGGTTGTTTGGAGGGTTTTGATTCATTCATTTGCTAATTGATCCTTCATATTATTATAGTATAATGTGTGTAACCCTCAAACGATTTTGTATGATAAGTATGTGATATGATTCTTTTAGTAACTACAAATGTATTGAATGGTTCAACAAATCATAGCATTCTTATTTTTGCCCAGTTTAACTGGTGGGGATGGGTCGGATGGAAAACTATCTTTAAAATAATCCCATCAGAACTCAGATGCTAACTGAGGCCCAAAGTTGAAGTGCCTGGAGAGCAAAGAAGCAGAACTTAAGGGCCCCAAGGATGAAGAGTTAAAAAATTAAGAGTATTGCCTGCATAATTCACAATCAGTGATTGATTTTTTTAACCAACAGAATGGAAGAAACACACTTTCTTAGATTTACTATTGATTAAAGACTTAATAATTCAAATGAACTTAGAGTTTTGCATAGTTCCAATGTATAAAATGTCTTCAAATATAGACAAAGTATGTCTCCAATGCCTAACACAATATCTGCATATAGTAAGTTATCTCTTGAAAGGATGAAAGAAGAACAAGGATGCAGTTGCCTGACCAGTGGTGCTATGGTGTCTTTGCCAGGATTCCTCAACTGCTTGGAGAGAGAAGAGATCATATGTACAAACACCATTTGGTGGAAAACAGGTAAGAAACAAAGACAAATATGTGTTTATATATTAAAAAATAATAATAAATACATTATTATTTATGGATTGTCCAGAAGACCATCAACCAAACAAAAGTAGTAGAGAGAGAAGCTTTCTGAGATTAACATGCCCAACAAGCTAAGGGGCTTATTGGTCCCAGTGAAGAGTTGCAAGAGTCCACAACAGGTCTGTCCTTTGTGGAGAACCTCTTAAGTGGGGAATCTAGAATGGCCCTTTATGTTGTGTGCTTGACTCTCTATTCTTTATTTGCTTCTGGTTCTATAGCGTGTTGAATTTATAAGTAAAAGCAAGTATCTTCAAAAACATCCCTACTTCTAGAAACCCTTGGGTATGGTGGAAAGGGTACATGCTTTGAGGACAAGCTATAACTGGTGATGTAAATCAAGATCCTCACAACGGGAGGTGGGGATAGAAACAGGATGCAGGAATGCTAACAGGATTGTGCTATCACAGTCACATTTATACCTGGGAGTGATACATCTTAGCACTCACTTGATTGACACAATTTGTAGCTGGTACCAAGAGTAAAAGGAAAGGGGATGAAAGGTAAATTTAACACTGAGGCTATTTCTATGCATTAATCAAATGGTCTATGAATTCAGGAAATCACTCATTTCTTTCCTCTGAGTAGGTAAATAATGTACAGTTGATCTCTGCTGTGTTTGTAATTGTGTCTGGAGTGGGTTTCTGTGGAATTTTGGCCTCATGAAAGTGCAAGGTTCTATCCTCAGGTCAGTTTGGGAAACACAGTGTACTGCCACCCCCATCCCCACACCTAGTCACACATACACAAGCATAACAGAGTCTAAGAATCCTTTCAGTGAAATGATAGTTTCCACCAGGTTTTTCCAAATAACCATGACTATCAAAAAATATATTGGGTGATTTTTGCATTTTGTGAGACCTGCTATTTTCCAGTTCTCTGATAATATCTTCAGAACAGCTCAAGTCACTCACTCTGTGACCCAAAGTAGCCACTCAGAGGGTAGTAGTCCTTACTTTAGTGAATCCTGAAGGACAGGTAAACTTTAATCTATGAAACAGGGCAGAGTTATCCTACAATCTGATGCTCAGGGTAGAAAGTGGAGGGAAGTCAGGCACAGATGGCCTGGAAATCAGAAGTTTAAGACAATCGCAAAGCAGGAAAAGGCAGATTCAGAAATGGGAAATATAAAATGGGGGAAGAGAAGATATGAAGTCAAAGAACACTGGTCTGAGTTCTCTGTGGTAATTAGATAAATAGGTAGCTGGTATATTTATAAATACCTTTAGTTTCTGTACTAGTCACCCAAAAAAGGCAGTACCCCATCAAGTTCCCAAAGTATCTAAAGGATGACTTATTCCAGAGATAACAGTAACAAGCAGCCTGGAATGACAACCTCTTGAGATTTAGAAAAGTAAAGTTACCAGAAAGTGTGACTTGTCCATCACCATTCACTGTTGATTTTCACTGTATCATAAATGATGATTCTAGTATTGGGTTTCCCTGCTCTAACAGGCTGATTATGTGGGGGTGGGGGAGAGAAAGAGAAAGTGCATGCATTTGCTTTCTTCAAAGGCTTAAAGGAAACTATAGCTGGATGCAACAGTCACAGAAAGCAATGTCTGTCCCTGTCTGCCTCCCTAGCAAATTCACAGCACTGAGTACCTCCCACATCACTGCCTGTGGCTCTAACCCCAATGACAAGTCCCTAGAACTCGATGCTCTTAACTCGTGCTCTTAACCTGCAGGAAATTAAAATGTGCCTAGTGGAATAGACCCTAAAATCAGGTTATCATTAATCAGGAAGTGAACAAAGAGGTACGTCTCTCTGTTTCCAGCATCAGGCAGAGCGTAACATACATAACAGTCTATTTATTGTGAATACATGAATGAGTGAGTGAGTGATCCCTGTAGAAAATGATGCCAGCTTCTGAAGTTCATGTGTTAAAATCATGAACAAGAAAAAGCAACTTGTCTTACTTAGGAGTTAGATAAGCAGATTTACAACTCTAGGTACTTTTGAAACCTGATGATTGAAGTAGGAATACTACCAGCCTGCTAGGAATCTGCTCTGCATTTTATTACCTGGATCCTTACGTGCAAAAGGACTTTGACATCCCATAAGAAGCAGTGGATTAGTGATATCTGCATGGGCTTGAGAGATACCTCACTCATCTCCTTCCATGCTGTTTCCATAACAGAGACAGAGTTCATCAAACACTGTTTCCCTGACTGTTCTAAAATACCATACTTAAATGTCCTCTTTTCCCCTCCTTCCTTACACCTAAAGCTGAGTTTCTGTATTAGTTAGAATTAAACAATACCCTTAGTCTGACTGGGTTCTGGAACTTCTTTCTGATATGCAGTGGATAAGTTCTAAGAGGTGATTCACACTGGCTGAGGTTCTTCCCACTTGTCTGAACCTGCAGAGCCAGGGCGGGCATCTGAACTCTCAGAGAAAACAGAAAGAGGTATAACCTGGGAACCAGAACTGCAGTCAAGAAGGAAAGAATGTGCCAAAGGTTGTGATCCCTCATATATCTTCCTGCAATATCCCCTAAGGTGAGCTGCATGAAAATGTCTCTAAACTACAGTCACTTTTCCAAAGTGTTCCTCTTCATTGAACTTTGCGCCAAGATGAGAAGATGGGCTATTTCCTCTTGTTTGCTACGTTTTGGGGTAGCAACTCACATATTCCTTAGCCAATCCCACTGATTAGAAGGGCCAATACAGAAAGATTAACTCAAGGATGAGGAACTTAGAGTTAGGTGACCCAGATTTGAGGGGGGTGGGTGTGTTTATTTCATTCCATTCAACTAAACTTCATAAATGTGTATTCCATCTACTCCACTAGTATAATTAGAAACATTAGCTAGAGTCTAATAGCTAAAAAAAAAAAATATTTGTGTGTTTCTTATCCTCAATAAAAACATGTATTCAGTACCTCTTAACCACTTCTCCCTTGCCATGGATGAGCTGTTTCATGGGGAGCCTTGGGGGAAAGAAAGAAGCAAAATCTATGAGAATTAGAAGCCTCTCATCCTGGACTATATACATGGTTTCCAGCCAATCTCTTTGTAGTTCAATATCTTTCCTGAGAATTATCAGATTCAAGATCTGATAAGCTTCCCAAAGCCCACAGTTTCAAGGTTGGAATGGCATCCAGGATTGCACCAACTCATAACATTTGTGTGATTTTTAAAGGAATTTCTGTGCTATCCATTGCTCTGCTCCATGGAGAAAGTTCACACGAGCACTGACAAAATTACCGTGGCTCATGATGCAACATTTTAGAGCTCCCACAGCTGTCTTTAGACTGTAAGGAATATCAAAGGGTGCTCTATTGACCTCTCAAAACAAGGGGCCACGTCTTACCAAAAAGGTTTGAGCAGTCACCGGAGGAGCTATCTCCTTTCACCTTGATATAAAGACAGCTTTGTCAGTCCCACTAAAAGCAAAGGCTACTGAAGAAAGATTTGCAAAAAACATCTAACCTTATATTCAGCGGAAAGGAAAGGCATCGAAATCTAGTTTGTTCATTCCATTTACCAAGCAAGGGGCCAACAGGCAAACAATGTCTAATTGGCTGACAACGTGCTTTGCATTTTCACTCCAAGAGTAAGCAGCTAGAGCCTGACACATGACTGTATAAAGAAAAACAAATGTAAACCCAATTCAGAACATACTCCAGCCTCAAGTTTGTCGATTTCTAAGTAATGTTAGCAAAGGATTCCTGCAAAATCAAGACTTCCAGAAAATACCACCATTAAGTATACATTTTCCCATTCTGGAATCTGCAAAAAACCAGTTTGGTGTGGACTGTGTACTCACGGCATCCAGGGGATCTAGCGGCCCAGAGATGGAGAATCACCCGGCAGGAAGGTCTGCACCACGCTCCCCTCCATGGCCCCCCACCATTACGTGTGTGCGCCCCGGCACCTCCCACGGTCCCCCCTTCAGCAGCTCTAATCCGTCTTCTCCATTTTTGAAAGGGAAGTCTGGGAGGCCTGCTGCAAACCAGCTGCTGGTTGAGAGAAGCCAAACTGAGAACTGTAAAACTGCCTGAGGTTTCAAAGCTTGTGCAAGTCTGTGATTCACTCCACAAGGGATCCGTCGAGCCAGCCAGAGAGAAATTACAGGTTTCTCTTGTCTGAAGCAAATCCATTAAAATGAGTCACTTGTTTGTCTTATAATTCTTTATCTCCCATGATCACATGAGACTCTGCGTTGCATCTACCTGCACTGAAGTAATTACGACACAAGTGGTAACAGTCAAGACTGTGCCACTGAGGTTGATGATTTTTTAAAGACTCACACTTTTTCCATACTGATGTTGGACTTCATGAGAAAAGGCTAAGAAATGGAGCTGTAAATTGTGCTCTGACTTCTGCCTTGTACCAAAAAGATTTTTTTGTTTCACTTTTTAATGGCTGTATCAAGGAATTCTTTTTGAAACTCTGAGGACATGGCTATAGGAAATACAGACATAGAAGGCACAGTCCCCACTTGCAAGAATCCACAAATCAGATCTCAGCGTTCCACACATCCCAAATCTAGTGTTTTCTATTTACATACCTTCCTAGTCCCAAAGTCTAATGCAAACTGTTCATTTGAATATTACCAGAGAAAATAGTGACAGAAAGGAGAAAAAAGTGAAAGGTGGTTTTGTAATAATATCTTTTAAGTTGATGATGATCAAGGAGGCAAAGTTTTGGAAATAGGTCAGCTCCATTTAGGTCACTAGTTAAGTTCTGGCTCATTTGGGAATTGGAAAAACCAGTATTATCAAGTCTTTGGTTGTGTAATCAAAGGCTTTATTGAACATATTCCAAGTGCAAGGTATCTTACTGTACATGTTGGGCATACAAAACCAAGTAACATCATGAGTAAGAAAAATGAGTTATCCTGTCCCCAAAAGTTAACAGTCTTATCTGGGAAAGAAAAAATATATATACAAAAAAAAAAAAAAAAAAAAAAAAAAAAAAAAAAAAAAAAAAAAACTCCGAAAAGGTAAGTACATGATACAATAAATACTAAATAGGAAGTGGATGACACAGAATATAAATACTAAAGGAAATTAGATACGGGAAGGTCAGCATTTCTCATTGAACTAATCAGAGAAGAATCCTCAGAGAAGCAAAATAGAATCAGAATGCTGACACAGAATGCACCAATAAAGTCCTATGCTATATATTCTCTACGGCGAGGAATTAAAAATCATAACCATGCAAGATTTCAATGCTCAGTAGTTTTACTGGATGGTAACCTTGATGCTGAACAGCGTGAATCAAATCTTTAAGAAGTCAATGAACTGAGGGTATGGAGAAAAGGGAACCCTTGTGCACTGTTGGTGGAGATGTAAATTGGTGCAGCCACTATGCAAAAGAGTATGAAGTTTCCTCAAAAATTAAAAAATAGAGCTACCATAAGATCTAGCAGTTCCACTTCTCAGCAGTTAGCCAGAGAAAATGAAGACACTAATTCAGAAACGTATGGGCAACTCAGAAGATCCTGGCATCCACACATTCCATGCAGTATTATTTACAGTGTCCAAGATATGGAATCAACCTAAGTCAATCAATGAATAGATTTTTATATCCATGTACATGTATATACATATGCACATGTGAGTAATGGAATGTCACTAAGTTAATTTTTAAAATTACATGAACAGACCTTGATGCATTGAGCTAAACGGAAGACCAATACCATCTGATCTTTTACACAGTGTATGAAACTTAATAAAAAAAGAAATGGAAAATATGAAGGTCATAGACACAGAGAATAGTTAGGTAGTTGTCAAAGATGGAAGTTGGAGATGGGCAAAATGGGTCATAGGTATGAACTTTCAGCTATAAAATAAGATAGTCATGGGGTCAAATGTGTAGCATCATAGTTACAGTCATCAATGATGTCACATGTATTTGAAAATTGTTTAGAAGTAGATTTAATAGTCTTCATGAAAAGGAAAAAATATGATAATAATGCATGGGGAACACGTTAACTAGACTTTATTGTGGTGATCATTTAATATCAAATCATTATACTATTATACCTGAAAGTGATTTGTCAATTATACCACAATTCTAAAAACAATTTTTTTAAAAATAGAAATTAATGAACTAAATACCATGAGATCATTTATGCACAAATTCATACAAAAGGCCATAGGTGTGTTTTGGCTTATGTTCATGTGTGTGAGGTATGTGTGCTCATGTGTGTGGTATGTGCATGAATTCACAGGCACTGTAATAAAAACAGTTTCTAGTGTAATCAATTATTTTGCCAAGTACTATTCTAAATATTTTACCTATATTTATTCATTTAATCTTTACCACAACCCTCTGAGGTAGGTTCTATTGAATTTATAGATGAGAAAACTTAAGTCCAAGGAATTTAAATGACTGGCCAAATGAACAGGTAATAATGTTCTACCCACAGTTTTTCTTAAACAGTGCTAGTTCCAGTCTGAGCCACCTAACCAAATCACTCCCCTGGTCACCTATAAACAAGACAAGGATGTATCTTAACCTACTCTCTTCCAGTCATGTTAAACCAGGCTGTATACCAGTATCATTCAGGATGGGGCAGACTGGGTTATAGGCTGTAGGAGAGAGACGGCTCAGTTCTTCAGTGGATCCCCAAGTAATTCTACTGTTTTCCTGTTAACCTCCAGGGATGTTTCTTTGTTGAAAACATACCCAAGGTAAATTGTCTCTCCCACCATTTAATCTAGGGAGTAAGTCCATCTGAGTTGGGTGTGCATTGACATTAGATGTGCCTGCTTAGTGCACAATACAGATGACAGGACATATATCTCATATACTCAAGCAGCCAGAGTTCCCATTTGTAAAAGGAGACAAATTCAGGTTTTTACATTTTCTAATGTAAAATTAGAAAAGACTGAGTCTTTTCTAAATGCTTTTCTAAAATGCTTTTATTATAAAAATGAGTCTAAAATGCTTTTCTAAAGCATTTTCAGATTTCTGGTCCTCTAATTATTTACCTTCATGACATTGCATCCTCACTTCAAAATATTGACTCTGGGAAAGTGACAGTTCTCTTTTCTGAAGTCTCTGCACTGAGAAAAACAGTGTCCCAACCCTTCCCCTTGAGATGACCCTACCTCTAGATAGGAAATGACAAATTCCAACCACTTTCTGACTTCATTTGAGAAGGATGCCATTATTATCTCCAGAAGAGCAATGCCACTTGAAAATTTTTATTTTTATTTTTTTGTTTTCTCAAATTTCTCTACTTAAAGGAAGTATTCGTAGAGGACAAAGAGACCACTCATTCACAAAATGGTCTCACTTTTCTATTTGTAATCAGCATCATTAGCAAATATTAGGAGCTACCTATTATCCCTTTTTCTCAGCCTATCAATTTTCTTCTGCAAATCTGCCTATTACTTGTTTTACAGAGTAATTTTTTTCTAGAAGGGCTTCTACCTCTGGTAGTGTTTTCCTATCAAATGACTTCTGTTTTGAATCTTGAATTTGTTTACATACAAGGTTAAGAAAATAAGCAGCTCTTTACTTGACATATGATATTTCCCCTTCCCATCCCAGGTTTAAAAAAAAAGGGCAACATATTGTTAGTGAGGGTTAAAATTACATTGTCAGAGCAAACCAAAAGGCCCTAAGTGGTTTGTAGCTGTGAAGAGAAAATCCAGGGCTGAGAATCAGCAGACATGAATTTCTACCTCTGGCTCAAGTCTTAATTAGCTGTGACCTGTCACTCCAGGCTCCGTTCTCCTTAAAGTGAGCATCTTTCTGGTTCAGAAGCTCAATGTATGAACTTGACTCAGGACCAAAGATTTTTCATCTAGCCCAAGTCAGACTAGCTATGCAATCCATTTTAATTTTGAGGGGTGGAATATGTTGGTAGTTAGTGGGATTACTTTCATAAAAGGACCAGCACTGACCTACTTAGAGTTAGCCCTACATTGGTAACTATTCATGAGGGCACCTCCCTCAGAAGCCCAAGATTCCAGTCAGTTGACATCCAGGCCACCTTCACCCAGTGAGCCTGAGCCATCTTCCTGTAGATAGATACCATCCAGCAGCAGGAGCTGGAGGCCCGGACAAGACCAAGGTCTTGCTGCTCCCTCATGGATGTGTAGCATGTCGTGTGTATGTGTGTATGTGTGTGTAGATGAATGTTGATGGTCATTGGGGGAGAAATGTTCAGTAGCAGAGAACAGCTTAGACAGCAAGGCCTTCCATCTTTCTTGCACTTCACACCCTCCTCCGTCAGCACCATGGTGTGGGAGGCTTTCTTCATACTCCCCAGAGGCAAGAAGACAGGAATAAGCACATTTCTTCTGGGGGCTCTGCCTTTCCTGGAATGTATGACCTTGTCAAGAACAGAAAATCACAGCTTCAATGCACAAGCAGCAAAACACAACTGTTTTATAGACTCTCCCTTTCATAAGTAGCACATCACTTTGGGAAGCACCTCCTTGACAAATGGAGTCTCTTTAATTCTTTCTGAAACAGATTTCTTCTATTGCCTGCAAATACTGAGCTACAAAACTTGTCTTCCTGTAAACTGAAACACTTACTTTTTTTCCTCTTCCAAAAGACACATTCTTTGCACAAGGCTCTGGGTGGCAACCAGTCTCAGGCACAGGGACCTACAGAACAGGTGTATAGGAGTGGGGTGGGACCTCTACATATTCGAGGACCTCTCTCTGCACCTCTCTGTTTCTGCTTCTGTCATTCTATATGTGTCTCTACACAAGTCTCAGCTATATGTATGGCTATATGTATGTTTCTCTGTTATTTCTCTAGTTGGAGCTCTCTATTCCTCCCTTTCTCACCCTCACTTTCTTCTTCTCTCCCTCCCTCCTCCTCTCTCTTCTTTTCCCTCTCCCTCTCTCTCTCTTTTTCCATTTACTTCTTAGACTTTCTCTGCATTTCTCAGTCTCACTGAGTATGAGTATCTGGGTGTCTCTGTCTCCCTGTCTGGTCTTCTCTCTCTAAATCTAGAGGGATATTGAAAGACCTGTCTGCACATGTCTGCGTGCCTGGGTGACGCTCTTCTAACCCTGAGTCACCCATGTCCCCTCAGTGTCTAAGTTTCTCTGAAATTTTGTTTCCTGTTGCCATTTCCTTTCCTATGCTTCTCTCTACGTCTCTGTCTCACTGACAGTATCTCAAATGTAAATAAATTTCTATATTATCCATAAGGTTGCTCACAGATCATGTTTATCATAATTTCTTGAACATTACAGAAAACAACCCACACTGGAAAATCTGGGAATATTGTTTGTATCTTGTAGGATATCCTAAGGTTAGGGAATAGGAGAGGAAAGGGAAGAGAAGGACTGTCACATGGAGCAGAAACCTCAGCTCACTTGCCTTTTAATAAACTATTTCCAAATAGAAATAATCAAATTGTAATGTTTTTAAAAGGAATATCATATACATGGGAGGTGAATGGGGACTGTCTTGCTTGTACTCACCTCCCAAGTTAAGAAGACAACCTGGTTTGTTAGCTTGGTCCTTTAGTGGGGTGACAAGAGAAGTCAGAAGAGAAGTTCTGTTGGAAACAAAAGCATAATTGCACCCATCATCATCAGCTTGCTTTCCATTATCACAATGAAACAAAACACATGGAGAATGGTGACCTAGAGTAACTTATTTTATTAGTGCCAATCTTCCTATGAGAATCACTGTCAACACGGTGTTGGAGTCCTCCTGCTCCCTGACCTCTACTGGAGAAATTTCTGATTCCAGAGAAAGTTGGGGAGAAGGTCGCTGAGTGACAGGCAGGGAAAGAAAAATATTAAGATGGCATCTAGCCCTCCTCTGACGCTGTTGAAGCTATCTCAGTAATGCAGCTGAGTCTAAAATATCCTTGTATTTCAGGTATAAGTACCTAAGATAGGTAATACAGTAGCTCACTATAGAAGTTTTGCCCCATGAAATAGTCTGATTCCTAACAGCAGATATAAAATGAAAACAGACAAGCATACTTACTCTTCTTGCTTTAGGGAGCTCTGATTGACATTCTAAGCAGTATTAAAAGGGGACAAAATCAAACCTGGACTGGAGAAGATAGCTACTTAGGGAACATAGGCTCACAAAGCAGGAGAAGAGAGGCCAGATGATAAGGCCCCTTCTTCGAAGGAGGGCTAGTCAAACTCACCTGCAGTGACATGAAGCAGGTGGACAGAATGAAGGAATGATTTTCAGAATCCTTAGATACCTCATACATAGTACCTAGACCAACAGTTCCTAACCTTGGCAGTACATTAGACTTACTGGGAGACTCCAAGAAAATGACTAAGCTCTAACTTCCACCCCAAGAAGTTGTTGGTTAAATCTTTCTTGGGTGGGGTCTAAGTGGTTACATTTTTTAAAAAGATTTCTAGATGTTTCCACCGAAAACCACTGATTCAAATGGTCAGCAATTGATGACAAATTTCTATGTGTAGTCCTGACTTAGCTTTCACATAAAAACACAAAGAGAAGTGGGGAAAATATCACTGAAGAGTAGAACTTCCCTGCAGTGATTGAATGAATGAATACTGAAAATGAAGAAAGAAATGAGCAGCTTGTAATTGGAAAGGAACTGGAATCTGGCTCCTTGAGGTAGTATGAGCACACTTTTATTAGGAAGACTGGTTGGAAGCAAATATTTGCAAAGCTAAGATGCATCTGGAAGGTTTTTAATGAGTGATTCTCAACCTTCACTATAGTTCCCAAATCCCAGACACACAGCAGACCAATCCAGGGATGCAACCCAGGCAACAATTTTTTAAGCTTCCCGGTTGATCTCCATCTTCAGTCAAGGTCAAAAAACATCTCTTTTGATAATTTGGTGTTATGTATATTGAGTTTATTCTCAGTAAAACTTGACTTTTTTCTTTTCTCTGGAAGGGTTCTGGAGAGGTCAGAAATCTCCCAGTTTTGGAGACCAAGGACTAGGAATCAAATCTAAGCGTAAGGTAGAGAAAGGCAACAAGGAGTAAATAAAATAAAATAATATAAAATTAAAAGGAGAAAAAGAAGAGTAGATGAAAAGGCTAAAGAAATCAAAGAGAGAATAGAAAGGGGAGGTTTACCATGAGGGGGCAGTGTTAATACTAAGGGTCATAGGGTAACCACCCTGCCCTTCCCCCATGACCCATCACCCCCCCTCCATGTAGTTCTCCTGCAATAACAATCCATGCCAGGCAATGTGGATTATATTAGATGTTGGCATACAAAAAAATACAACCCCTCTTCTCTTATTAGTGGATATGTTTGTTGGCCAAACCTCGTGCTCTTTTACCACCATTAAAATCTTTCTAATTTTTTCCCTCACTCAAAACAATCAGTCGATCACAGCTTTGGGTAACAAGACATGGCCCCTAAATAATAGAAATAGAAGATAAACTAGCAGAATTGTATACTATCCAATAGCTGAACCTACTCTACAGCATCCCTTAAAAGGACCCTAACCTTCTTTTATAACTCCAGTAACTTTAGTAGCCAGACCCTCTTGAAAATCTAGCTGTTTTGAAGTTCTCTGTATAGGATTAGAATTTGTTTCCCTGGAATTTTCACATATTAAACATTCAACTGATGGAGTCATAGAGAATGAGAGGGCTGTTGTGGAGTCTGTGACTTTTTTCATTTCTCTGCTTCATCATTTACTCTTTGTTACAGGATTTGCAGTTCACCCCTGCTGACCCCACCACCTTGTAACTCTACGTGCACTTAAGGCTGCTTTCATCTACGTGTATGTGATTCCAGTAGTCCAGAAATGATGGGAACAACTCAGAGAAGCTCACATAGCACTTCTGAAAAATCCATACCACAAAGCAATGCTCCATATTTCCAGGAGCTCCAACAGTTACCTTGTCAGACATTAAATGCAAATATGGATATGAAAACTGTACCTCTGATATCCGGGATATCCATTTTGCAGAGGTTATTCGGCCTTTTAAGGCTTCTCTTATCTAAATAGTTAACAGAAAAAGTTAAGAATTAAAAGATTATATGTTGACAGAAAGCTAAAAAAAAAAAAGCTAAACTAAAAACCTTAAAAAGGCTAAAAACAAGAAAGCTAAACATTGTATGCTTTCACTCATGTGGGTAGATAAAGAAATAAAATGAATGAATTTGGTAAAACAAAAATAAGCTTTTAGACTATAAAGACAAATTAGTGTTTACCAGAAAAGAAGGGGACAGGGATGAAAAATGGGGTTAAAGGGGTCAATTATGTAGTGAAGAGTGCAATTGGACTTTTAATGGTGAACTTGATGTAATACACACATACACACACACACACACACACACACACATGCATATTGACTTCTAATGGCACACACCTGAAGCATGATGTTATAATGCAATCTTACTTCAATTTAAAAAAAATTTAAGAAAAAAAGTTGCCATGTGCTTGGGTCTGTCAAATATTGTGGCAAAGGAGTTACTACTCAGTGCTGCTGGGTTGTGAGACTTTGGAGGTGTCATCTAAATAAAGGTGCAGAGAGGGTGAAAGAGAGGAAAGATAGTGTTAGCACCCAAGAACTGTAATCAGTTGAATATGAACTCAATTGCTAAGAAATAGCACCAGTTTGAGGACATGGTATGTATTTTTAGACTTTTAAATAACACTTGAACAACTGAATATTTCCTACAATTTATTGGCTATTCTTCATTACTTTAAATGTTTTCTAAGAGGAAAATTGGATTTTTTTCTTAACCATAAACTAAAGGAGAACTTAAGGAAGCAATATAGTTTCTGTTTTTCACTTGAAGAATCTGGAGTTCATGAAACTGAACTCACCAAAGGCCTACAGTTGGTATGAGGAAATATCAAAATTCATACTCAAACTTTCATATCTGAATAATTTTTATTAGATTGATACAGTGCCCTCATAAGAAAATGGAATGACCAGTGTGAAATGTCTTTTTTATAAATATTGGGTATTAACTTAATAGTAGAATAGTATTGATACAGGGAAGTGAATAAATAAATGACTCCTTGCAGTAAAGGTGCTAGAATCCATACTTAAGAAGGCTTTGATTTGCTCATTCCAAGAGGCTGTGTAGTACAGTGGGAAGAGGGTAATCATAACAACTTAATAAATATTTGATATTTTGTTCATTTGATTTTTGTTTCTGCCACCCACCACCAATGCACATTAATTAATTATATTTGGGGGGTTCTCTTATTTGACTTCACTGTTCTTCAAAGCAAAAGTCAAGAATATAGTCTTCCAATTGTTCTTGTGCTTAATAACCTTGTTAAGTGCAAGCCATGTGACCTGAGTTCAGTCAATCTGACATGACAATACAACAAAGTAGGTGCCAGCAGAGAGAGGCCCCAACAGGTTATGTAGAGTTGATCCCCAAAGAAGTAGTAGAAGATCCCCTGGCTTAGTATCCACTGTCTGATATTGACCTTGTGAGCTGTGTGACCTGTATCCAACAAAGAGAAAGGGGCAATAACATCTCATCGGGAGTAGTTCTGTGCTGTGAATGGGGATGTATTCCTAGTGTGTAGCCTTCACATTTCCAAGCCAAAGAAAGACATTCCCAAAGATAGCATTGTGAGTTTTAAGAAATCCCCTCTCTGTTAATTAGCTTCCATAGAGATCTTGGGCAAGCTACTTAATCATACCAAGTCTGTTTTCTCATCTGTAAAACTGAAAGTAAGAATACCAAAGTTGTTTTAACCCTTGCGGTATATATGTGTATTGTATATTATATATACTTAGCCCTGTGAGAGTTTAAAAGATGGTATTCTAAGAGCAATGATGTGTTTGCATAAATGATGAGGTGAAAACTCTCAATAAGTGGCCCTTACAAGTGAGTGTTTTGGGACTAAATACTGATAATACAGGAAAAACAATAAGAATAATTTACAGTACCTTTGGATCCAGTATTGTTCCAAATACCAAGATGAAGAAACCCTGAGGAAGAAAAGGGAAAAAGAGTCATTAAAAAAAAATAATAATGATATTAATAATCATGAATACTAGGATTCTTTATCAGTTCCTCTTCTGGAACTGATAAAAATAACAAGAGAAAAGAAACAATAAAATGAAAACAATTTTATTAAATACTTGACTGTCTCATCTTAAACTCACAACTCCTAGGTTTATCCAATCAATAAATACTGATTGAGCATCTTCCATGAGTTAGTCACTGTTACAGGCACTTGGGACACCTCGGCAAACCAAACAGACCAAGATCCCTGATTCATGTGAGAGTATTGTAGAATTTGTTTTTTATTTGAGTATAAGAAGCACTCTTTGCATTTATCAAGAGCTGGTTATGGCACCAGAATGTGAGTTATCAGTTCCTTACTATTATTGTTTTTTGGCACAACTGCTATTAAGCACTCATTCTGTGTTTAAAATCTTAATCTGCTTTATATCTTGATTTTTCTGAGGGTTCAAGTACTTAAATTTTCTTTGCCAATTTTGTAACCACCCTGGGTTGTAAATGGCAGAAGGATATTGAGAGTGTTAATGGAAGTTGAGCATAGTTACTTTTGTTTTTTTCATTATTGATTGTTCAAGAACCACAAGGCTGCTGTCCATTGCCTAACAAATCCTCTCACTCCTTCATAGAACATTGTATTCTGGTGAGATAAGCACAGGCCTGTTAAGGCACATGGGTTGAATACAAATGGCTCTGTAAAGAAATTACATTCAGATGATCTCCAGCAGACCAAAATCCAAACCCCTTCCTTCCACAATCTGTAGAAACTCACTGAGGTGTAGAGAACTTCACAGGTAGCAGCACAGAATCATGCAGCTCATTAATTTGCCAAATCAACCAAAACAAAGGTCTCCATTTAGCCAGTCCAGCAAGCACTCCAAAGCTTAAGGATGGACCAATCTATTAGATTGCTTTTTGTGTAAAACTCTCAGTTACAAAGTAACTAATGAATTCTGTCATTGTATCTGCTAGAAAATGTCATAATGACCTAATCTTTTTAGCTATCATGTGTATAAAGATGTTGTAACAATGAGACATCTGGTTTTGCTAATAAAGGTACATTGTAAATCAGAATTGCCATGAATATTACCTGGCAATTAATATTTTAAAAGATCTGGAAACCACAGCCTCCTTCCTTTTCCCCCCACAAATTTATGTTTCCTTAGCTAAAGGATGAAAAGGAATTTCTTCCCTTGTAAGATTTTCAACTTCTTGAGATTGGACTACTTATATTCATATCTACAACAATTAACACAATTCTTGACACAAAATAAACACACAAAAATATAGTGGTGGTAGTGGGTGCCTAGGGCACCTACCCCTGGGTGCCATTGTCTCCTGTTGATTTAGGATTGAAAATTTCAAGGAGCACATGCTAAATTTGATAATGGATTTAATTAGAATTTCTTTTCAAAAAGATACAGTGGAGAAGGAAGAAGGAATACAGGTTTTTCCTCTGTAATGTAATAACTTACAAGCTTATTCCCAGAAAGAGGCGGGGGGGGGGGGAATAAGCTAATATAAGGGAGAGCTGGAATAAAGAACAGGATAGAGTCATTTTGGGGAGGAAAGATGGCAGCCAGGCGATGAGAGCCGAAGGGCCTGAGGCCGGGGGCCTTTGACCTGGGCTTGTAAACTCATGGCCTCTAGTAAACATAAACTGAATGTGCTTGCTGAAAGCTAAAGAAGTTGGAGATTTGAACTCCGAGATGGAGTTTGTCTTATTGAGTTTGACTCTGGAGAGGCTGTGTGAGCTAGACCTGAGAAGAAAATAGGTTTTGCTGGTTCCTATACTTCTGAGTTTCTTTCAATTGCCTGAAGTGAGGAGGACACTACATCAAGATGAAGAAAGCATCATGTCTTTGAGTACCTGCTTGGAAAAGCTGGAACACACCAAAGAATGCTGTTATTTTGAAGTACATGCTACTGATGGGCTTTGATTGATGGAACTTTTGATGAGGTGAAACAGAGATTAAAAGACTTCGGGCTTTGGACAGTGTTGGGGAAGGTTTTGGGCTGTGTTGGGAGTAATAGGGGTTTTTCTTACATGTTTCTTTTTTTTGTAGGAAATAATTAGGATAATTTTGTTTAGTAATAAATTAGGCTACACTCAGAGTTTTGTTCTGGCTTGAAATTGTAGTAAAATGGCTGCAGGTGGCAAAGGACCCATAGAAGGTCAAACTGCAAGTAAGAGCTTTTTTTCCCTCTGGTCTGGGAGAGAGAGAACTAAGTGAAGCTGCTGGCAGACAGCAGGGAACCTTGCATAACAAAAGGTAGGAAGTCAGTGAAAAGACAAGGTGTTACAGCTTTAAGTCTACTTACAGAAAACCTAGAAGAGGATTTTTGAATTTTTGAATTATGGGTTATAGTTAAAAAGTCTCTCTCTTTTCCCACCCGATTTCAGTAGTTCATGCATTTGTGTGTGTGTGTGTGTGGTTCTATGTCTGTTAAAATGAATTATAATACAACCTAAAACTGTATAAGTTACATAAAAATATGTAACAGGAAATGTAACACTAGCATCATTTTTTTCACTGGGTCATCATTTTTTTCACCTTGGAAAAAAGATACACAAAATATCGTTCATAAAATGTGGGTAAGTTTGGAAGGGTAGAATATTAGAATATTTTATATTTGATTGAAAATAATTTATACTGTTACCAATTGTTTCTTTGCTTTGTTTATTTATTTGTTTGTTTGTTTGTTTATTTGGTAGCTAAAATATAATTTGAGCAGATAAATCTTTAGGTGTCTGCCAGGCGTCAAAATATGTGCTTTCTTGTTATAGAGTGAATGTTTGCTACCCTTCCAAACTTGCATGCTCAATCCTAACACTCAGTGTGATGGTGCTGGAGCTACACCTTCAGGAATGGATTAGATCCTGTAGGTGCAGCTTTCATGAATGGGATTAGAACCAGAATGAAAGAGAACCTAGAGCCCTCCTTTCCCTTCCCAGCAATTAAGTTATGGCAAGATGACTGTCTCTAGTGTATCTCTTGTATGCAAACAAGGCATCTGCATAAAACCTTGCTTGGAATTTCGAAGTCCTAAAGTTGTGAGAAGAACATTTCTGTTGTTTTGTTTCTTTTGTTTCATTACAGCAACTCAAATGAGCAAAACATTGAATTTCCTTCCATCAAAACTACTACAGCAATATCCAAGCATCATACAGCTTGTAAATACAAGAGAAGATACCAACTAGAAGTTCCTCCAAAAGTTATAAACTGAAAGATGAGCAGTCAAGACAGCAACTCTGGAGGCAATATTCCCTACTAAAACAACTCCCCTGGGAGGACTGCTATGAAATCTTTAGATCTTTAGGCCTTCTCTGGATATCTGTTGTGCTCAGGAGTTTCTCTTGTTTGTCTGCTCACTGTCAGGTTTAGATGCACCTCATGCCAACCCCTCCCAAGAATGAACTTATCCTGTTTCCTCCCACTCAGGTGATTGCGTCTTCACCTCAGTATACAGATGGCTCTCCTTCCTCTGCACAGTATACAGATGGCTCTCCTTTCTCTTTCCTCCTTCCTCTCCCTTTGCACTGGGCTTCCTAAGCTGATATAGGGGTGGATAGCAATATCCAGTCCTCCTAATTGTCTACCATGGCTGATTTAAATCTAGTAACAATGACGTTACCAAACACAGAGAGGAAGAGGTGGACAAATCATTACACAGTATTTCACCACACCTGGGTACAGATACCGTACACACGAATGATCTCAAGTGCTTTTCAAAAAGTAAACAATTAGGAAGTCATGTGTTTTAAGGATTTATGATATTTCCTGTAACCTGATGTATTTACTTCATGTCTGTGTAATTTAACTTTCAATCATGTGTTGACAACCAGCTCACAAAATGCCTGAAATATAGCAATCAGCACTCAGGCAGCTGTGCAAGCCAGCCAAATACAGTCAGCCAGTATAGCATGCCTAATGGCTGGTCTAGGGTCTGCCTTCACCCAAATGCTGCCCTCAGCTTCTCACTGGCCCAGCAGTTCTGGCATTTAGATGGGCCCCACCCACCACCCTGCCAGGAGTCAAGGCAGAAACCTAATTGAAACTATAAGTTGATCTTGTTTTGACAGGAACGTACTCACAGCCTTGTCCTAAGCAAAAGTCATGCAAGAGAGACAAGGAAAAGAAAACGTCCGCCAAAGTGAGAGACTTGAACAGTTAAGGGCTCATGACAGCAGTGGGATAAGCTGAACAGGAATGGAGGAGTACTGCATTCATCCCACTCCATTAAACTCAGCTGCATCAGTGTGAGTAAAGCATGATAATTTCTAAAATGGAGGGTGCAATTAATATTTTCTATGGAAATACAAAAAAAGGGGGGGCAGAAAAAGAGATTTAAAAGATAAGACATCTCTATATTGTTAACATTGTTCAAAATGTATGTTGTGAATGAAATCATTTATACTTAAAATTTGAGAAAGAAAAATGAGAAATATTTGATTTAAAATCTCTATTATTTACTAGATAAAACGTTTATCTGAAAATAAGCATACATTCAAATTAAAAATCTAATATTTTAGTGGTTATTAGAAAAATAAAATACTTTTTTTCAACCAGTTGCTATCTACATATTTAATGTTCAATCTAATAAACCAGCTCATTGTTATACTGTGACAGGAATTTTTTAAAATTTTAATCAAGAAGATAATTGTTGACTATGGGGCACCATGCAGTCATTAGAGAGACATTTATAAATAGTAACCTGGTAAAATACTGATGTATTTTGAAGTGAAAAATTAGTCACATAATAGTACACTGTTAATAACCTCCAAATTGTGTAAGTATAAATGCATATATAAGCACAGACAAGTTGAAGAGTATACATATGAAACTGTGTGGCTTGCATAATTAAAAGTAAAATGGTTTCCAATGATAACTGAAAATTATAAATGGAATAAAATATGTGAATTATACACAATTCTATATATATAATATAGTATATACAGATATTGATTATAATGATATAAACTTAAAATCTATATTGTAGCAAATCAATGTTACTTCAATAAAAAAAAATCAAAACCAAACATTCACATTTTAATATTTTCAGATACATACCTAGATTTGACAGGAAATGGTATTGTTAAGAAATTTCAATTTCTAAAAAGTAACCACTCAGTTTATTGTTAGGCTGTTTACGATCCCTAAGTTATTTAATATTAAAATGTATTAACTGACTATTCTATTTCATTTTTCTAAATATTCTTTTAAGTGAGCAAGATAAGGCATAGGAAAGTTAAACAAATATCACAAGAAAACATTACATATTATTGACTGCAATTACAGGACTTGAATCCAGGATTTACTGGAATGAAAGTTTATTTTGTTGCTCACTAGATTACTTCAACTCATTTTTTCTTTTATATAGATGTATGTAAAACTTCTTCCTACATTCAGAAGCACCTGAACTTACCTGGAATGCATTGAGCAAGGAGAAGATGATGTGGAAGGCCCGGGATCTATCATTGATGACTATCGCTATTCCAAATCCCCAGGTCAGTCCCAGCAGTGGAGTAAGGATGGCAATATTTTTACTGATTCTCACAATGGCTCTCACTTCCTGAAACATGGAGCTGCCAATGGTTGCTCGTTGGGTCTTAACAATCACCAGCGTAACTGTAATCAGGTTTATAACCACGATGGCCAGAGCTGGAACTACAAAGGCCAGGAGGGCTTTGGTCATGTCCCAATTCAGCCAGCAAACCTCAGGGCGTAGATAGCCTTTGCCAGGTTCAGTGGCCGCCACTGTGATAACAGCAATGACCAAAGGACACCCATAGCCCACTGAAAACAGAGATGCCACCAAGAATGACTTGGGCAGTGTGTGGAAAACAATCAGGATTCCGTAGAGGATAAGAAGTGCCTTGGCAAGCATCCAGAAAAACACAGAAAGGTAAAAGAAATGAACGAAAAATGTTGCTGATACACATGCATTGTGATTTGTCCCTGGACCGCTAAGGAAGGAAGCCACGATGAACCACACATCAGCCATCAGCAAGGTGGCCGCCACATTAGCAATGCACAGATGGCGTAAGTATGATATCTCTGTCTTTGTTACTTGAGTCCAGACCAAGGCCTCAATCAACAAGCAAAGGATCAGGCTACAGATGGAAATGCCCAGGCCTATGTAAGTGATGTAAGTCAAGACTGGGCTTTCCAAGACATGGGGTGACATAAGAATTGAGAAAGAGGTAAACAACTTGCTTGGCCTACATTTACACACAGCTTGCTTGGAGTCTTCTTGAATCATTTCACAGGCCTGATTGTCCCATCTGCTTTCCAAGGAGTGCCAGCCAACACACTGTGTCCTCCTCTCCTCTGCCTTGCTGATCTTTTCAAAGATAAGTGAGACTTTTTGAAGCTCCTTGGGCAAAAGGACAGACAGAACTAGTCCATTCACAGTGATGTTTTCAAAAAGACTGGCTTTCAAGATGGCCCCCAGGGTTGGAAATGCAATGCTGATGACCTGAGAAGGGGAAGGCAACCTCCCAAGTTGATCTCCGCTGATGAACACCCTCCCAGTGACTTCGTTGTTGGTATCATTCACTCTCATTGAAAAAGTAAAATTCTTTCCATTGATATCTCTGGATACAATAGTGCCCATCGTATGAATGAAGACTTCTGATATGTCAATGGGATGTTTATTAATAAATAAATTTCTTGCGAAGGAATTGACGGAGTGTAGCAGGACACAGCTGCTGTTTCTGTCAGGAATGTAAGTCCAGTTTGAGATGCTTTTGCTATTAAGAATATGGTCAGCCATGATGCTGTAACTCTGCCAATGAACAACTGCATTAGTATGGGGTCATGTTGTATCTGCCAAGACATTCAAATTCACTTTTACAAAATGTGTTGCCCCCAACCAGCATTAGAAGCATCCCCTGGTGATTTTTTTTTTGCAATAAAATCTCCCACCCCAGTCCCACCCCAGACCAAACAAATCAGATTCAGCACCTTAATGAAATTCCCATGTAACTCTTACAGCACTACACTTAGAGTTGGAGGACAACGTTTACAGGTAATTCCCTTCCTCCCGCTATGCAATGCCATCCTGTTGAGACTGGTGGAAAGCAGCCTTCACCTTGCTCACTCCCATCATCTTTCCCACCTCTCACCTGGGTAAAACTAGGTGCCTCCTCCTGGTTAGAGAACACATTCTAAAATTAGCATCTATTAAACCCCAACTGTTGGTAGGATAATGCTAAATTGGAAATTAACTCCAAGAGAGGAAACTACTCTTTACTATTATGTGCAATGAAGATCAAAAACAAAACTAATTTATCCAGTCCCATTTCATACTTCTGCAGCAGACAAAGATAACTGTTTTCTTTGCATTTGGTTTTACATTTTTAGCAACCTTTTCTGACTCAAAAATAAAACTAAGAACAATCTTTCTCTCTGTGAGTTCTAGAATGGTTCTTAAAAGTTTCCAGCAACTAAAATACACACTGGTAAAGCAAACTCCTATGTCTAATCCATCACTGAGAAAGTGCTGGTTGAACATCCTCCTTTGTTCCACTCATTGATTAATTTTTTTTCCTCCAATGAAGGTTTACTTAGGAGTCATTCTAAGTATTGGTGATACAGAGGTGAAAGACAGGGACCCAATTCCCCCAAAAGTTTACAGAATACCCAGAATACCATAGAATGCTTAAGTAATATGCACTTTTTTCATTAAAATCATTCTCTATCAAACACCCAAGGCGCTCACCTGCATCTTGGCCTCATCCACATCTGAGGTGAGTGCCATAGATATGTTGTGTAAGAGCTGCACAATGACAGCAATGTTCCCTGGGATCCTGGGTGACTGCCGGATGTTCCTGATTACACAAGACAAATCCTTTGGACACTTTTGTATCAGCATTTCTGCTATGGTCTCAGACTTTACAGCATAATGGGATGTCATAGGTACTTTAGATGGCCGATCCAAATATTCTGTTGTCTACAAAATGACCAAAAAGAACATTTTCATTATGTTGTCTTTGTTTTGGATATAAAAGGAAATGTGCTAAAATGTAGGACAACCTGAAAACACCATTGTATATTACATAATAGTTTTCTATTTTACATTTTCAGCGTCACTTCTGCTGATATAACTTAACCAATACTTAGGTATGAAGCCCACAGCTTGCCAGATTTCTACTCCTTCACATGACCCCCCCAATAGAAACTATTATATTTTGCGCAGCATCTCAGACCCCTTCTGTGTGTATATATTGTATAAACATCTTATGCATGTAGGTAACTTTCTTGTACTATTCAAGCTTAATTTTTTCTATTCCCTAGGGGCAAAACATGAGACATGAGCATATTTTCAAAAACAGAAATTTCAGACTAGTCTTGGATGAATCAACTGGAAGATTAATCAAGAATAACTGAAAATAGTGATAGTGCATCCCACAGATTCAGGTTCTGAGTCCCACACTTTGGAGCAGGGGTGGTAATATACTGCTCCAGGTTGACTGTCTGCTTTGGTAAGTAAAGTTTTCTGGGTATTCAGTCATCCATTCACTTAAATATCACCTGTGGCTGCTTTAATGCTACAGCGGCAGAGTTGACTAGTCACGACAGAGACCACATGAGCCACAAAGACCGAAATAGTTACATAATGATCCTTTGTGGAAAAACAGTGCCAACCCTGACTTTACAGGACCCCAGCTGACTCTCCTGATTCTGCTACACAGCCACCATGCATGAATCCAGAGACTATGCTTCCTCAGAACCCATGTCCCTTCTGACTGAACATGTTCGATTAGTATTAAAAGAAACTTGGCGTCCTGGCTGTGCAACTCCCAGACCACTTGCAGGGCCTGTATAGGCCTCTTCCCTAGTCTGTGTTGCCATGGGTGCACCAAACCTCCCATAAGCTTGCACCCAGACCTGAGAGGCAGTGAAAGGACAATAATTTTCAAAGCCATGAATTTTTAGTAGTTTTCCACTGTCCTAGAGGCACAGGCTGGATCTGGGATGGAAGGCAGACATATTTTATTTTGGAGTTTGCAAACTTGATTTAAGCATTTAAGTATTAAAACAGATGCTAGGTGGGTCTCTGAAATTTTTGTTGAAATAACATGACAACATTAAATTTCAGGTGCACATCATTGAATATCAGACAGAAAGATCAGCACTGTGTGTCTTTATTCCTATGTGGTATACAGGAAAATGAAACAGTTGATCTAAAAAAAGAAAAATGAATATTTAATCTGAATTTTTTCTCGGATCCCTGAAATTAAGGGTAGACTAACAAACAGGAGGGAGAATGGAAAAGGGCACAGGGAGGCACCCTTTAAATTCTGCTAAGGAACTTCAGGTGCTCAAAATAGGGAAAGGGGAAGATTTTAGCGAGGGGAATGCTGACTTTTGAGACAGTTGGGAGTTGAAATTCAGCATATAACTACTAGAAAGGGAGAAAAGGAAGTGAAGGGAGAAAAACATTTGACCTAATTTTAATTCTTAGAATTTGAATTATTTTAATTAAGTATGTGTGGACAGTGTTCATTTGTTTGATGACAAAAGTCTTCCCCTTTAGGCCAACTGGCTTCTCTTGCTTTCAAGAGCACAGAATTCAGCCTGTGCTGAAAATGAAATAAAAATTATGATTCAGCAGGTCTAGGGTGGGGTCAATATTTCACACATGGCAAGTTCTCTGTAATTGCCGGCTGCTAGTCAGTGAAAAACTTGTTGAGTAGCAAGGTTTTGAGGGTAATAAAGGGTTAAAAGTAAAGATGGTGGGCACACTGCAATAATACTAGACAGTGACCCAGCTCTTACCTAAATGGTCAGTTTCTGTTTGTAGAAAGAGCAAGGGCAGCAGACTGTCAGGTGCCCAGAGTTAAGAACACCATTCTCACGGATAAACAGGCGGGTAGGTGGGTGTTTATGTTTTCATGCACCAAACACAAATACAAACCACCCCATCTCCTTCTTCCCCTCTTTTACTGAGATCAATAAGCATTGCTAATTGGGACTTCACATTGCATGTGAAAGGATATTAATTACCTCAAAGATGTTGTATTCGCTAAGTGTCCGGCAGGTATCTGTGATCTTGTGCCATTTCTTTTGCCTGCAAGAAAACCCTATATTTCCTTGGGTTTCTGGAGGGCAAGTTTGGCTACAGTGGGAATTGTCCAAACAGAAACCATCACATCCACCTGGGGAAGAAAAGACATTAGTGTTAGATGGATAGGTCTGAGCTCTGAGCTACACTGGCCACTCATGAAGGTGTAAAGCAGGAAAGCACATTAATCCTGTGGACATTAGGTGTCTTTGTAAAGTGAAAGAGGATTGAGATAGATCAGTGGTCATCATATAAATCTCAGTGACTAGCTCCTACTGTTTTCAACAAATCTTGCATTCAAATGCAAAAAAATTCAAATGCATGAAATTCTGAACTCAAATAGGTAAAACCAGTTTGAGAGAAAAATGAAGGCCAGAGCTAACTAGGAAGCAGACTCTATTAGAAAAAAAGGCCCATGAGGGGTGAGACCCATGTTCTAGTCAGCCAGAAACAGGGATGGTACTTATAGGAAAAGTGCATGATTATTTTATAGGTTGGTTTTTTCCCTTGGATCAGGCAGAGTAGAGGGAGGTGTGACCAGTGGGGCTTTCTGATAAGGTCTGGGTCCTTGGTCAATTTGAGTTTGTTTATTCAGGGAAGGGAACTAGGGAAATGTAATTCATTTTAAGAGGGTTTGTTTGGGAAAGGTATTGTCCTTTTAGAAGTGTCCTGTTGAAATCAGAGGGAAGAACCCACAGTCCCTTAGATGATGCTCACACTACAAAGGAACTCCCTGAAGCACCTGCTCAGATGCCCAGAGCTTCCTGGACTAGTCTGAAGCCACAACAGTTGATGTTCTCCCAGCAACTCCCCAGGTTCAGAATATTTAATAAGCTATCATCAACAGGTCCACACGACCTCTTCTAACCACTGCACCGTGGGAGTTGAAGCAATCCAAAGAAGACCTCTCAGACCAGATGGAGCAGAGGCTGCTAAGGAGAGGGAAACAGGGCTAGCAGGTATAGTTCAAAGGAGAAAAGCAGAAAGTGTCCAAATGCAAGCCATCAAGGAGTGCAGTCTGCCATGTCCTAAGACAGGGGCTGAGAGACCCTCTGTTATAAGAGATGAACAGCAAAGCGTCCTTCTAATTAGAAAGTACTGCCAACATACCATTTGGCTGAACAGACAACTTCTCCTTGCTTCTGCTGGCAGCCTAGAGAGAGAAAACCAAAACTCCCATGAAAATCAATGATCTATTTGCCAGCCCAGTGATTTCTTTAATCATAGTCTAATAACCACTATGAAGCCAGAGTGGTCACCAAGAGCTATGAATATGACATGGCCCATTTTACCCATCAGCCTGGACAGAGTACAGTAAGAACCCTCCTTCCCCTACAGGAGGGGCTACCTACATCCTATCCCAGAGATGAATCCTGAGCAGAGGTTGGTTTACTGGGAAGTTGATAGAGGTTAAACTTCACACATGAAGGGGCTTTTATGGGCCCCTTCAAAGCCTTACAGGTGATTTTAGCAATGTCTTTACATGACTCTGTTTTATTAAATTTTCCAAAGCAAAATACTTTAACCACCATCTGTTCAGATCATTATTTTTTGCCACTCCAACTCCCCCTCCTTCACACGCTCCCTCATGCTGGATAGCACAGAGAGGCCGGAACTGTTTATTGAATCAGACAACCAGAAGTCGAGTTGGGGATACATTTAGTATGGATTTGAAGACATATTTATGTAGTCATTTCCACATTACAACAAGGACATCAACACACAAGTGCTGTTAATTTAATGAGTATTTATAATGAGTCACAAAACAAAAAAATTCTTAGTGTCCTGGTAACCTTGCAGCTCATATACAAAAGAAACCTGTTAGAGATTTCCCAAAGTTGACAAGAAACCAGCATCGTTACATGGCATTATTAATAATGAATTGGGAAGCTAAAAATTTTCCTAGACTCAATAAAAAAAAAGAAATAGTTCCTATTAGCAATGCTGAAGGAAAGACTGAATAACCCTTCTCTTAACTTTGTAGAAAACATGTATCATTATTGTCATGCAAGTTGGCAGCCAGAAATGTAGGAAGAAAATGTGCATAATTAATTAATTAATAGTTTAATGCCAAGCAATTATTGAATGTAATATGGTTTAGATTTTTAATTTTGAAATTTGTTGCAATTCATTTCTCATCCTATGTAAATACTCAGTTTTCCCCTAATTTTCTATTACTTTTTTTAAGGGGGACCCCACCCATAATGAGCATTCCCAACCTCTTCTGGTTAGAAGCCCCTCTCCGTGAACCCATCCAGACCAGACCAGACCAGGTGCTTCTCTGAGTAGCAACATCACATCATGTGCTCTGTAAGCTGACTGCCTCAGCTCAAATTCCAACAACAGCACTTCACACCTTGCAAAGGTCATCTCTCTGAGCCTCAGTTTCCTCATCCATAAAGTCAGATAGGAACTATGATGCTGTGATTGTATGATGTTCACCTCAGAGTTTTTTAGATGAATAAATGAGACTTTCCATGAAATGCACTTAGGATGGGATCTTTAAGTGCCACCAAAGATTTAACTATTGTTATTATCCTCTGAGCATGAATTTATTGAATGTCTGTTACACACACGGGTCAAATTTCTCTCTTCTATGAAGTCTTTCCTGATCCAGTTATAAAGGATATAGGCTTTTGTTTCTTGATTCTGTTAGACACAAATATATCCATAACACTATACCACTCACTCAATACTTGGCATAGTTCATCTGATCTTCTATTTTACAATCTAATCTGGTTTTACATAAATATTTACTTCTCAATTACATTGGCATTTTCTTAAGAACATGAATTGGGAATTGTGCTTCTTTATACCCCCCTTTCCCCAAGCAGGTAGTTTAATGTCTGACATAAATGTATGTATGCACAAACATAAATATGTACATATATATCTTTATGTTTGTATCTACCAATATATGTGTGCATGTACATATGTGAGTAGGGAAAAAGACAATCAGAGAAAGAAAGAGATTGACTCTTCCTGTCTGTACATTGCAAGTTTATTCCCCAGTGATTGGGAAGAATTAGGTTCTAATTATTTCAATTTTCATTTCAAAGTCTAAGTCATTAGAAAAGAAATGGAAATTTGGTGACATGGTGTGTGATTAACAACTGGGATTAATGTCCCTTTCTTCATCATAATAATGTTTCTCTATGTTTTCAAGAAATAAGGCTGAATCTTCCATTTTCTCTACCAGATAAGCATGTGTACAGACTCTGAATTGAGCACTTGAACTCTGTCCAAGGTGCAGAAGGTATCACTCATGTTTCATGGGATACAATATCCTTGAAAGCACTGATGTAAGATGACTTCCCATTTCACAACCAACAAAATAAAGCCTTATTAAATACATGGAAGAGTTAAAGTTCTTCCACTTAGAAAGAATGCTAGATCAACCTGCTCAACCCCTTTATTTATTGATAATGAAAGTAAATCTGTGATAGATGAGGTATGTCATTCAAGGTCAGGGAGCTCCTCTTAGAACCCCTGACTCCTTTACCATTGCTCTATCCCCCAAACCAGCCTATGTTCTTGGGCAGAAAGCATCGGAGGGTGAATCAAAATCCTTGCATCTCAAGATGCCCTAAATCTATCTTTATTGGTGCCATACACAAATACACTATAAAAAAAGCACTTAAGTGTCAAACTCTAGGGGACACTTAGCCAATTAAACAGATTAAAGTGAGGTTACAGTATACTACTTATCAGTATATAGACAGAAAGTCATGTTATCCCATTTATAAGGAATTCTGGAAACTATCTTCCTATATGAAAAATCTGATTCACTTCTCCCCAGTTAATTTGCCAAAGTACATCCATACATGACACCCTCTGGACATTTCATTTCCAGGGCAGCATTTCATAAGCACCACATTAATTTCAAATGCCCACAATCCTCAACCTAATGCCATGAAAAAGAAACATGCAAACCTGCAACCGGCTAAACCTGCAGAGTTGCCTGAGTGAGTAAGCAGGTCGTAGGGGTAGCTCAGAAGTACAGCATCCAACAAATTGTAAATTGAGAAGAATGGATATGCTTGGTCAGATGGTATCCCATAACCAAGAAACACAGCCAAGCTCCCATGTTCTGCTTATCTTATGGGGAAATGTGAGTAAGGTAATGGAGGGAGGAAATAGTATTAGCTGTGGGGCTGAGATACCTCCAGGACATGGTCCTTCCTACCTGGTCTGTAGCTCTCCCAGAAAGTAGATACCAGCTCAGTGTTGGCGACAAAAGAGAATCATGGAGAAAATTCCTAATCAGGAGCCAAATGCTTAGAGGATAAAGTAAATATCACTTGGAAAATCCAAGAATTTCCAAAATCATTCTTTCCCAAGGATGCTCTTGTTAAGAAGCACACACACAAATGTTAAGAACAAGAAAATGAGAAACTTAAGATAGCAATTCTGATGTTGGCCCTACAGTTAAGTAGATTTGTAACTTCAAGGAAATCACATCATGAGCCTTGGTTCCCTCTCTATAAAGTAAGAAGGTGAAGCTTCATCTGTATCTCAAATCTCCTTCCAGATCTTGCAGGCAAATGTAACAGTCTTCCTAAAAAGGTCAAAATGCTTTTAGTAATTCTGCTTTCTGCTTGTTCTCTTGTTCTCTCTCTCTCACTCTCTCTCTCTCTCTCTCACACACACACACACAATTTCTATCTCCATGCCTCATTTTATCTTATTTTAAATAGAAAAAATAGCATGAACATTTACATGACTTTTAATGCTATAAGGAAACATATTCCTGAGAGAACCACAGGGCTCACTGCCCTCAAAACTTACAAACAGTGCATTGCTATAAACTCCACCCAAGTTAGATCTTGATTAACTATCCAGATGCTCATGGCTTCTTCCATCCCATCCATGGTATTCACTATCAAGTTTCTCAAGTGAGATGCTATTGCCATTGGAGTTGGGACAATGTTTCATTGTGTCAGGCCATTCCTAGGTGCTGCCCACTAAATGCCATCAGCCCTCACCACCCCCACATTTTCAAATGCCCTAAGGAAATGTCCCCACCCTGACTAACAACAATTGAAATTTTATCAGCAAAGAAAAGTTAGAGAAGAGTTTCACACTCTTAAATCATATGAGCACCAGTTCATCTCAGGAAATTATGGGGGTACTTGACCAGACAATAATTTGCAATTATTATCTAAAATGGATTTGATTAGCAGTGACTTTGATTTCTTCTGGTTGGATCATTCTACCATTGTATTCTCTCCAGACTTGAGCTCCAAATATCTGAGAATTGGCTAACTAATGGGTTTTATTCTCCCTTTACTTGTCCCACAAATTCATCATCTCACTTCCCTTTACTTACCTGGCATAGTGTCCTGCAGGATTCCGTGGGTAAAAGAAACACCAAGCAGTACAGCAAAAACATACGAGTCATTGTCACCACACAGCTGTCTTTCCTGCGTCTATAAAAATGAAGGCAAAATATCTCCATCATGAAGCTTTCAAAGTCCCAAGCTATTGTAGACCCCATGAGACATAGGAAGAGATTGGGTTCTGCCTCAGTGTTCTCTGCTCAGGCTGTCCTGCTCCAGAAGTAGCGTCCTGCATTCTCCCACCAATAGGTCTCTGACCTAACCAGCAGGCTACAGGTGTGAACACAGGGAGGCTACAGGGAGGCACCTGCAATTGCCTCCAGACCTCCAGCCTCTGCTCTTGGCTGGCATGTGACTCTTAACATAGGAATCCCTCCAAAGGAGGTTTTCCTGCTGGGGTGTTATAAATAACAGGCTGTGATTGGAGAGTGGAACTCTCTGTGTTACACAGGGCTGAGAAACACGTGGGAAGCTCTGATGGAAGACAAGCTGTGATTCCTATGTGCAGACTCAATCTAGAAAGATATTTGGAGGAGAGTAAACTCTAGACTGGGCCTATTATCCCTTATTCCCACTTAAATCTGGAGTTGCTAAATAAGTAGGTACCAAAACTAATCTTGAAAACTAATCTTATATATTATTTTATATATAAAATATAACAGAAATAACAATTTCTGCCAAAACTGAACTCAAAACTAAAACTAAAATGTTTTTTCTTTTTTTTGAATAGGGTAAAAGAGGCAAGTTTATTTAAGAAAGGTGAAATTAAAGATCAGAAATAAAGAAAATAGGACAGTGGGACACCTTGGACTGACAAAGTCTGAGGTGAGGTAAGGACAGATTACCCAAAACTAAAACTATGTTGGCACATAGAACAATGATGGATATGGTGGGCACACAAAGAAGAGGGCAGGGCAGAGAAGGGACAATCAGGAAAAATTGATCATTTGCCTTAGGGCTAAAACTCTATACATGATTCTATATATAAAGCTTTTGCTGTCTATATGTGATTCTCACAAAGTAAAATTTTTAATCTTATATTTAATAACTTAATATTTTTATCCTAATTAAAACACTTTTTGAAAGGATTTGATACATATTTTTAAGTGAAAAGATTTAGAAGACCCAATTGTTACCAACAAAGGGGAGGAGTTTTGCGATATTAACATTGCTAATTAAACATTTTTCCCCGAAAATACTTTATTCCAACCATGAATACTTCCATAAGAAATAATGGTATTAACTGAAAGATGAGACAAAATGATTTTTAGTAAGTCATGTTTCCTCAAAAAGTGTGGGAACAGATGTGGAGAGAAGGAAACCATCCTATTATTGATGAGAATGTAAATTGGTACATCTACTAGGCAAGACAGCAAGGAGATTTTAAAAAAAAATTAAAAATAGCAATTCCAAAACATCCACTTGTCCCAATTCTAGGTATTTACTCCAAAAACACAAAAACACTAATTCAAAGAAATGTTTGTGTCCCCAAGTTTATTGCAGCACTAAAACACCAAGAAATGGAGACAACTTAAATGGCCATCGGTTAATCAATAGATAAAGGTGTAGTATAAATACACAATGGAGTACTACTCAGTTTTTTTA